>SNQJ01S0027013.1:64410-88300 GCA_010110895.2 Picea sitchensis | reverse complement strand
CGTGGAAGAGTGTACATACTTCTGGGGTGTAAATACTTCATGGGGTATAAACATGGCTGAAAGTAAAAGACCTATAAATCAAGAAGATAATCAGGCTCCACAACCAACAGCTAGAGAAAAAATACAGTGCGACGACGTCACACTGTTTCAAACAGGTAGGGTGCGTCGATCCTAGATCGTCGCACTGTATCTCAAAGTAGGATGTGACGATCAAAGGAAAAATGGAAAAAATAAAAAGCAAGAAAGTTTTTCCAGTTAAATTAAACAGTCAGAGAGTCAATCTGGATCTCCCAGTGACTCAGAAAACATAACCTAGGAAATCAAAGCAAGAAAGAAAGACTACTAGGAAAACAAATCGATCCCTAGTATGGTCACCAATTTTGTTATTAGACTAATTGGTAAGTGTGGACACAAATTGATCTCCCTAGTTTCACCACGAAACTAGAACAAAACAAGACAGAATATAAAACTTTCCCTAAGTTTCAATCATCAAGCATACTAACTAACAAGAGATAAATGACATACCTTTTAAATGTTGTTTGTCCTTGCTAGTGTCATACTCGCTCCATTCCAAGGATGATGGGATGTTGAACCTGTAAAAAAGACACAATCCAACGAAGTGAAAGCAACAACGTATACTCAACAAAACCTATGTATGTGATCAAGGATTCATACCACAAACTTGTATTGTAATATTGAAAGGAATGTGAGAATGAAGACGAGGTCCAGTTAGTGCACCCCAATAAAAAAGGATGGACTCATTATTTGGATGGGGTTCCACAGGAGAAGGAGGAATACCCCCGAGCATGGTAGATTCTGTATCAACGAGAAAAACATGGGCATAATTAGATTTATTCTTTAGCGGGAGAGTAGGATCGACCGATGACGGGATCAAATCAATCACTTGAATTGCATTCTTCAAGGGGAGAATGGGGTCGATGGTTGAAAATAGATCGACCACTTGGGTTTCAATCTCTAATAGGAGAGTGGGATCGACCGAGGATGGGATCGAATCGACCACTTGGTCAACTGGTTCAACTAATGACATGGCCAGATTGACTACCTGATCAATCAGACTGACCGACAAAGGGACCGGATTGATCATTCCATCAAGTATAGGTGAGTCGAGAGTAAGCTTGTGATAAGCATTTGGAAGTTGAGGTTTTGAAATAGTCACGTCTTCTAGTAATTTTGAGGCTTCGTCCATACAAGGGAAAATGTGAGTTTGATGACTCCCTCCTCATAACATACATGGGAACTTGACTCTACTTTTCTTCTTCCTAATGGTATCCTGACTAGTTGATGGGAGGTCATCAACATGTTATTCAGAGGCTGATGACATGGGTTGGTGAGGGTGTGCAGACCAAGCTTCTATAACCCTGGATAGACCAGGGCAATCTTTAAGAAGATGGATACCCTTACAAATCCTGCAAGGGTACTTGAGTTTAGGGGTTGTTTGGGTAATATTGGCATCATCAACACTCCCAACACGATTAATAGTAACTGGTGGTTTTCCAACATGTTTGGAAGTGGTTGGAAGTTTGGACCCTTGCTTATTTTTCTTCTTCTTCTTCTTCTTCCTTTTCTTTTTCTTCTTATCCACCAGATTACTAGCTTCATATATTTCACTCGACGAAGAAGATGAAATGGAAGAATACCTTGTAAGTGAAGAAGGTAAAGAAGATCTTACTGGCGAAGAAGGCAAAGGATCAAAATGAGGTTGATGTTCTTGGGGGGAAGTGCTTACAACCGAAGCACTAGCCGCATTCAGGATTACCCGAGTGGAAAACAACCATACCAGTAATCCAATTGTGGATCTAGTCCACCTTACATTGATTCCACCTTACATTGAGTGGCCTCGACTATTATCATTATGGGCCTGCCACTGCCCCCACTACCTCTCATGACCCTCTTTGGTTTCTACGAAAAAAACTGCAAAAATAGAAAAAACATTGCCCACAATTCTTGCCAAGGAAAGTGCTATGATACCAATTATTAAGTATCAAAGGCATGAATAAAAAATACCACAATAGTACCAAATATATATGAACACAATCACCACACAAGATATATGGAACAATATAGAAAACCACCACTTTATTGTATCAAAACCCTTGAGGTAGGGAAACACCATATGATGGATCCTATTATGGAAGGGATCCTCTCCTGTCTACTTGCCTCTTCGAGGGGGAATCCTCATATTGGGATACAAATCAAAATACAATACTTTTATTCATATCCCATTACATTGTTTGAACCCTTTTATATAGTGCTACCAACAACCTAAGATCATTTTAAAGGAGGAACCTTCTAGAAGTAGAACCTTCTAATAAGTCCTCATATGTTTATTATATCTAACTACCGTATTGGGCCTTATTTAATAATATAGTGGATCTAGTACACCTTACATTGAGTGACCTCCACTATTATAACTATGGGCCCTCCGGCCTCCCTTGTAATATTCCAAATATAAAAAGTATGCATAACAAAAATAAAATGTTAGAAATGGAAGATGAACAACAATATAACCAGAACAACACCACAATAATACCAAAACAATGCCATAATAACACCAGAAAGAGCACTTTGATTACTGAGAGAAATGTTCACTTGCCTCTTTGAGGGGGCAACCTCCGGTAGAGCAGAGCTCTATTACAATAATATCCAAGACAAATTTCTCATACCCTCGACTCATATTTATACTAAATATGTCTATCAAAAGAACCATCTAGAGGAAGACCCTTCTAGAAGCGAAAGATTCTATTAAGTCTTCTTACATTGGACTTATTCTTCCTTATTGCTAGGACTTATTAATATTGACCTTTATTACATCAGAATATATTATTCTACCTATGTGAGGGGTTAGGTCCCTAAACATGTCCTACCCCTTAAAAACAACCTTGTCCTCAAGGCTTGAGATGTGGAAATTGATGTAGAATGGTAGTTGGTTTCCAAGTGGCATATGCTAGAGTTGTATCTTTCCACTGGACTAACACTTCCTTGATGGTTTGCTGATGTAGACGACGCTCACGTTGGTCCAAAACTGCTTGTGGTGGTAGCCATATGGATCCTTCTTCGTCCAACTCGAGAAGGTTGGTTTGAGTTTGGCACTTAGTTTCGATCACCTTCTTTAAGAAGGAAACATGAAAAACAGGATGGAGCTTAGAATGACTGGGCAAAGCTAACTGATAGGCCACCTGTCCCACACGATTGAGAACGATATAAGGACCATAAAATTTCTGACAATGGTCAACTTTGAGGGAATTTTGCTTGTAAGGTTGCAGTCGAAGAAACACCTAATCCCCTTCTACAAATTAATGTTCAGAGCGAACTTGATATGCTTGTTTCTTCATGCGATTCTGGGCCATGACCAAATTCTCTTTGAGGGTACGGATAATAGACTCTCAAACTGTAAGCATTTGGTCAACCGCTTGGACCTTCGAGACACCTGTAAAATATGAGAGAAATGAAGGTGGATTTTGTCCATATACTGCTTCAAAAGGAGTCATGCAGGTAGCTGTATGGTATGAAGTGTTGTACCACCATTCAGCTAGTGGTAACCATTGAGCCCACTGATTTTTCTTTTTCAAGGAAAAACACCTCAAATATGTTTCCAAACACTTGTTGAAAACTTTAGTTTGACCATCAGTCCGGGGATGATAAGTTGTGATGAGATGCAATTAGGTGCCTTGTAGCTTGAACATTTTTTGCCAAAAATTTCTGGTGAAAGTTATGTCGTGATCAGAAACAATAGAATGCGGCATGCCATGAAGCTTGAAGACCTGATCCATAAAAAGTTGAGCCACAATGGATGTTTTAAAAGGGTGTTGAAGAGAACATAAATGAGCATACTTGGAAAGACGATCAACTACCACCATGATGACTGATTTATTTCCCGATTTAGGTAAGGCTACAATAAAATCCATAGAGATATCCCAACAAATAGCAGGTGGAATCAAAAGTGGTTGTAGTGTGCCAGGAGATTTTATTATTTCTCCCTTGTTGCATTGACAAACATCACATTCAACCACAAAATTATGAACGTCCTATTTCATACCATCCCAGAAAAAAGAACATTTGACCCTGTCATAGGTTTTGGTAAACCCGAAGTGCCCAGTTGTGGGTGTAGCTTGAAGCTCAGAAAGTACTGTGGATTTAATTTTTGACTGCTTACTTAAATACAAACTACCTTAGTATCAAATCTCATCATGGATCCAAGAGTACCTTGGGGAAACTAGAGAATTGGACTGGAATTGTTGTATTAGATGCGAACTTTTAGGATCGTGTAGCCATTCCTGGCAAACAACTTGGAGCCAATCGGGTACAATGAAGGAGAGAGAAAAAAGGGACCCTTCATATTCATATTTTCCGAAAAGTGCATCCACAACCACATTGTATTTTCCTTTCTTGTAAATGATCTCATAATCATATCCAAAGAGCTTAGTCACCCATTTTTGTTTCTCTGCGGAGGAAATGCATTGTTCCAGAAAATACTTGAGGCTTTGATGATCTGTATTAATTTGGAAGCATTGCCCTAATATATAAGGGAACCAAATATCAATGACATACAAAATAACCAACATTTCCTTTTCATAGATTGATTTGCCCAAATTTTTCTTAGAAAGTTGTTTGCTGGTAAAGGCCAAAGGCCGACCCTCTTGCATAAGGACAAAGCCAATTCCTTTCCCTGAAGCATCACATTCTAGGACAAAGGTATTTGTGAAGTTACGAAGGGCCAGGACTGGAGTGGTGCACATGGACATCTTCAAGGTTTGAAAATATTGAGCAGTTGTTGGAGTCCAAGTGAAAGAATTCTTTTTAAGGAGTACAGTGAGAGGTGCCACAATCTTTCCATAATTCTTAACAAACTTGCGATAATAACCTATTAATCCCAAAAATCCATGCAAAATTTTGAGAGTATTTGGGTGAGGCCAGTATTTCATAGCTTCAATCATTTTAGGATCCACCCTGACATTGGACTTGCCAACAAGATGACCCAATTACTTGAATTTTGAGGCGCCAAAAGCACATTTAGATTGCTTCAGGAAAATTTGTGTTGAGAGAGTAGATGGAGAACTCGATCCACATGAGAAAGATGGCCTATCTAGGTTTTTCTATAGATGAGGTGTTATAATCCTAAATTTCACCATACATGCATACCTGGCATCAGACCATCTCACTTACTATTTTTTACAAGCCATCATTGAGCAACTCTTCTTAAATACCATATTTTTGAAGATGTACGCTCTCTGCACCATTAATTCCCACATACACATGCTTGATGCACCACTACAACTCGCGTACGTATGCTAGCTGAACCACTATAGCCTGCGTATACTCGAGAAAGTTGTAAAAATTAAAAAGTTGCAAGGAATTCATTGAGATTACGGGCTATTGGGTAGTTTCCCAACTGTCCCATCGCCTATATCCCGTCACCCAACCAAATAACCATACTTTTGTCTTATAAAAGGAGGTGATGGGGTCTCATTCCAAATCCAAGCATAAGAACAGTAAAACTCTTCCCATTTCACTTCCCCCCCCCTTGCCCCAAGAATTTGCAGCCACATTGTGAGTCTTGAGCCAGAATTCCCTATTCTTGCCTTTTTCCTCCATTGCAAGCCTAATCCATTCCCTAGAGAGAGATGAAGAGGAGAAATATACGTGGAAGTACAGTTGGAGCTTGCTGAAGAGGATCCCAGACCAAGTTCGAGGAGCAGTCGCCGATCTCATTGTAAGTAACTTTGTGATATTAATAAAAAGGAATACTTTTTCTGTCCCGAATATGATGTGTTCAATCTTTATGTTTGATTTATATTTGATTATGACATCTAACTCACTAATTCATATATAAGATGCATGTTCGTAGTTCTTTGTTTGTATGTTTATGAATACAAGTCGGCCTTGGGAGGATACTTGTAGTCAAGGAACAACTGAACGCAAAAGGATCAACACCAGACACGGAGTTTAAGGTAGAGCTACTAGATCTTTTTACCTTGTGTTTTATGCATGAATGTGGGGTGTATTTGGGGTAGTTTTTAAAAAGTAGGAGAATTTAGATGATTATCTTTGCCTACATGTTGAACCCTGGCATAGTCCATAGGGGGGTTTTCCCACTATAGAATAATTGTCGACCATACTGGGGAAGCCTCTAGGGTTTTTAGGGGATATCGTTTTGGGTGTTTTAATTGGTTTTGATTACCTTTTTGAGTTTTCTATAAGTTTCTAAGTCTTTAAGGGATTTTGGTCTACCATACCAGTACTCCCTGCCTTGTCAGCCTGACTGATATTTTTATTTTTGAGAAGTTACATAGGTGTACATGGTCTGCATTGGGTTTGCATGCATACATACGCGCCCTACCTTTAGACAACCCACGTACATACGCATGCTGCTTAAGTGTCAATTGCGTGCCTGTGTCAAGAATTTTTTCTGAAAGAAGAGGCAATCAACCTCTTCCCTGATTGAAGTCATACTTCTCAGGGGTTTCTTGAACTAGTACTGGTCTCTGTTGTTACAGTCTATAGCTTGTGTTTGACGTCAGTTTAGCTTATCTTTATCAAGATTTCTTGTGTTTTCTTAGTAAGGGTTTGAGACGAGTTTGTGAGTCTTTTCTAATCAGTCTGTTTAGTATTGTCAGTGACTCCCTGCGATCCGCAGTAGACCTGATGTCATTTTTTGGTGTTGTCTTGTCTTCACTTTTTCCCCTTTTCTTGCTTTAGAAGAAAAGAAAAAGAAGTTATTTCAGGTTTCTTATTTTGAAGCATAAAAAAAGAAGAAGAAGATTTCATTTCTTTGTTTGGTTAAGTAGTTAGGTTAGTTGTCTTTGCTTATCAGGATAAACAATGCTTTCTTAATTTCTTTACTGAATGCTTATAACACTAAGTATCTTGTAGTCAAGTGAAATCTTGTTTTGGGTTTTTCTTTTAAAATATCTTAGAAAAGGTAGTTACGAAAAGTTGGTTAAAGAGTGTAAATTTGTAAATCTTTATTTGTAAAAAAGAAGTAGTTTTCTTTTAGTTTCATTCAATTCTCTTCTCTTTCATCTCTTAAAATACACCACTAGTTTCATTTTTGTTTCCTTGAATTTAAGACAAACCACTTAAAATTAAACCTTAATTAAAATTTATTAGACTTTATGTTTGTAGGGTCCATCAACTAGTCTAGGCTAGAGACTTGATTTAGGTTGGAGAGGAAAATCTTCAAGCCTATGAAACAAACATATGAGTCTGAGCTAGGGAGTGTGAAAAGTCTAGTAAACATGAAAGTTATCCGGGACCCCCCTCTAACACAGGGGCTAAACACGAGTTCGCATGCAGAAAGGTAGTGGAGATAACCCCTCCAAAGTTGGACGGAGCATAGTGGGGAATGCATATAGAGGACTTGTCTTGGGATTCCATTGATCGCATTTTCCACGGAGCTTCGTGGGTCTCTAATCTGTTCGAGGTCCTCATTCGTCTTCCAAAACACTTTCTTTCGATACCCTCGATAGGTTTCGAGCTTAATACCCTGTTCATTGTGATCAACCTGACTATCGACTGTACCCACCTAGTCACTGTTCGCGCGTTGGAAACCTAGTTGCCTTTATCTTAGTGACTTACACAGGTGACTGCGGGGGTATACTGCGGTACCTAGGACAGATGTCAGGCCACACTTTGTAGAGTATACCTGGAGGGTGCTTCCATATTCGAGTTTCACTTGCACCGGTAAGTTTCTCTAGTGTTGGCTGGTGTAACTGTTCTTCCGACTAGCTAGTGGTTTGATTTCTTTATTTCATAAGAACTCTTTCTAGTGTGTGCTGGTTTTCAATGTTAGTAAAATCCCTAGTGTGTTGTTGATCTTCTCAAGTGGAATATCAAGAGCTTCGCCGGTCACGAAAGCTTCAGGGTCTGTCGCCGGTTGAATTGGAGACACCCCCGCCATCGCGAAGGCGAAGACTTGACAAACAAGGGTCATTTGAGGTGACCGGGCCACAAGAAACTATACCAGAGCCATTCCCAAGAGGAGAACATTCAAATCCAGAGGATCCTACCATTTATGACCTTGGAGTGGAAGCTCTCGGGTCGTATAATTCTCCGGTCACTGACTTGTCGACGCATGTTGTGGTACAAGTGGTCCCCCCAAGGGTAACTCATCGCGAGTGTCAAATAGTCTTGCAAGCAACAATGGAAGAAAACATTACTACTTCATCAGGGAGTCCTCACACTCCCTCTAAAACTGCCACTACAGGGGGATTTCCGCCTCATAACCCACCTTTGTCGGTTTGGACCACCATGGTCTCGACCACCTCTACTTCAGGTAGTGGTCCGATTCTGTCTATGGCGGCGATCACTGCTTCATTCACCTAGAGTGAGATAGGCCCTCCATTCTCATACAGGATGACTAGCTTTGATACAAACTCTATCCTCTCCTACTCCACCCTACAGACCATGGGCCTGGGGGTAGGGAGCTCTAATGCTCCTCTGCAAGGCTCCATGGGGGGCACCTCATCCCCGTATAACGCTTTCCCTTACAGTGGGGGTCATATACCTCCGTCGTCTCCCTCTCTAGGCGGTGCTCCCCAACAACTCATCTGGCCAAACATGAACTACATCTTGTTCGGAGCAGGTAGTCGAGGACTTTCTTCCAACACCACGTTGATGGGTTCTTTGTTTTTCTCTTTGTTCGATGTGTTTGGTAACAGTGCATTCTCTTCAGCTGCGGTCTCAGCCGGGGGAAACCCTGGTTTTGGATCACAAAATCCATTGTAGGGTACTATTCCTACACAGTGGGAAAACACCTCTCAAGGACCCTTGAATTTGTGGCAGGGATCCATCCCCTTGTCAGGGATGCCGATCGAGGGAAACCCCTTCCATGGTCAATGGAACCCCGGGCAAGGCTCAGTACCTATTCCCGTCAGATCAACAGGGGGAAACCCTTTCCAAAACCTTTGGAATACAATGTTGAGAGCAATTCCTTCCTATCCCTCAACGTCCAATTACGGGATTCAACCGATGATGTCTCAACAAGCACAGTGTCTATACACTGGCCACGACCATGGTATTTACTAGAACCCTGGTCAACTGCCTAACTTTCCCTGGAAACCTGGTGCCAACCAAATTCCAGTCTCCTTTCCTCCTGTACATAATCAACAACCTAAGCTACCTTTTCTGGCAACATTGCATTGCTAGACTTGTCAATATTGTTAAACGACCCAATTTTTCACGATCCGCGTTGGCCTCCAATGCCGACCAAGTTTCCCTCAGACATTCCAAAGTTCAAAGGTAATCCTAACGAAGATCCGAGCGATCATGTGACCACCTTTCACCTATGGTGCTTGTCCAACTCATTGAGAGTCGACTCTGTCCAGTTGCGTCTGTTTCAACACACTTTTATCTGTAGTGCCGTGAAATGGTACATCGAGCTGGACTGCTTAAGATACTCTACTTTTGGCGAATTGGCAATGGTTTTTCTAAACCATTTTCAATTACCTGTGAGATACGATGCCAACAGAAAATTGTTGGCCAACTTTGAGTAAACAAAGGCTGACCATATCTTGAATCACATCTGAGAATGGCAGCGTTGGAAGAGTTTTATAAAAGTACCAGTTCCACCAGCATTCCTGTTGGAGTGGTTCCTTAAGTCTTTGGTACCTCAGTTATTCAAAGACGTAGAAACGTCAGGAGTGTTTTCCGAGGAAGAAGTGATAATGAGAGCTCAACAACTAGAACTGATATACTCTTAGTCTAGTTTACTTTATGATTTTTTTCCAGATGCGTCATGGTCCATTCTTGACAAGACCAGACATAAGTCTGGACCACATGCCGATGGTATCGTTGGTTCAGCACAAGCAAAGCCTGATGATCAACTGTCAAATCAATTGCAACAATTGTCGATACAACAGATAGTGTCTAGCCAAACCACTGGTTCGGTTGCTCCCCCTACTCAAACGTCGGATGTACACAGTGTGCAATTGACAAACCCGAAGGCCAACCAACAGGCTGATGGAAAGAAGAAACAATGAAAGAAGGGTAAGGGGGATAAGAAACCCACCAATAATGTTGGCGGGGGAAACAAAGAGAAAATAAATACGAAGTGTCTATGTAACCTTTGAACGGAATACCACCCGTCTCACCTATGCCCTCGTCTTGCGGAGGCCCATAAGTTATTGGCACAACAACAACCTGCTGTGTTAACAAACCCATTTCCACATGGGAAAAATTTAACTCAAGCCTCTTCGAACACGGATGGGGGAAGTCAGGCACCCCCTTCATCATCTAGTAATCCCTCGACCTCGAATGTTTATATGTTGAAAGGTGATTCCCACATATATATTGGGCTCTAAATATGTACTAAAAACAACCTCTATGCATCAGTCGAAGGTAGGCCCTAGCACAAGAATTTTACTTGTTTCCTACGTAGGTTCTTACCTTCCATTTTCAATACCTCATCCTCCAGAGATGCAACACCTATAAAGGAACAACAATCGTAAAGGGAACGACAATTGTTCTATTCAAATGAATGACACTTCCTGTAAAGGGAACAAAAATTGTAACAAGGCAACGATAGTTGTTACATTGGGCCGAACTAATGTTGAATTAATTGCATTGTAGTACTTGCCCAACTATCTAATTTGTCAATCTAAGGTTTGTAAACTCACAAAGAACATGCAAAGTTTATGAAATATTGAAGCGGGACTAATCTAATCTAATGTTTAAGCTATAACTAAAATTGAATCATTAATCTAATGCAAGAAATTGAAACACATGACTTGGAATTGAATTGCTACAACCTATGTCTGAAATGAAATTGCATAAATGAAATTAATCTAGGAATGGAGAACTACATGAAGGAAAATAAAATACAACATGTGAAGAGTTGAATGACACAACAACATATGTGATCTCACACCAATGAAGCAATCTTACATTACAATAATCAAATCAATCTTCATAACAGAATAATGAAAGCATGGAAACCAAAACTATGAATCAAAGCTAAGAATCCCTTTTTTTCAAATCCTAATGACTACTCTCTTTCTCATCCTAATTACTGACTTACTACTAAATGATTCCTCAATTATTACTACTTACCCCCTCATGAAGAGAGAGCACTCTCTTTTATAAATGAGAGCCTTGAAGATAAGATAACCATCTCATAATTACATATCCACTATTCTCTCAACCTATTTCCCATTATTACAAAAATATAATCCCTTCAAATCCTCACACATATATCTCATATATATTGGATAAGATATGCCAACCAAATCTACATGATATTCTCCTTGGAATAGGCTTGAATTATCTCCTTAAATCTTGAAATGGTGGAGGAAGTATTTGATAAGTCCTTTTGAATTAATCCTTCACATATTCCTACACATTACAAAGCTCACACATTTTTGAGATATATATGAAAACATGTCGGTTTTCTAATATTTAATAAAAAATTCCCTTTTAATACTAAAATGAATAAAGTGGAAAATAATAAGGTGAAACCCAAATGTATTTATGAAAATGATATCATGAAAGGTTAATGGGCGATGAAATGTGAAGAATGATGAAGGGAAAGGTGGATGAAAATATGACATTTTTGAGCCCCAACAATAACGACTAGGACACACGATTACATAATGCCAAACACTTCTAAGAAGGGTAAAGAAGCTGAAAACTCATCTGTTCCTCTCTAGACCGAGAAGACGTTGGGAAAAACAATGACACGCATCCTGAAAGGGGAGTTCAAGAAATCTTCCCACAATCCAAACACGAGGGCCGCCCACAACTATTCTTTGGTAGAGGATTTGTCACAAACCCCTTGCACAATGTCTGCTTTGGAGGTCCTCTAGAGCTACCCTTCGTAGAGAAAGGCTCTGTTAGTTGCCTTAGAATATTTTGAGACTTGTAATCTGGGTATTATCATGCTTGGTACGTCCAAATTTAAACCTCGTCTCCCATACCACATCGCGTTTCATATAGTAGTGGCTTACACCACAAAATATTTTACCTGGAACATTTTCTGCATGGTTGTTGATGAGGGAGCCTCGACATGCATGATGTCACTGGCATGTTGGAAGGCCATTGGCCAACCCATTTTGTCTCTGTCACCTAATATTCTTACCTCTTTCGATGGTCGTTCTTTCAGACTACATGGAATCATTCATTTTTTCACCGTGCAGTTAGGAGGAAAGACCGTGTGCTTCGAAGTTGAAGTGGTCGATGCGGCTCTCGATTACAATCTCTTGTTAGGAAGGAGTTGGACCTATGCTATGCATGCAGTGGTCACCACATTTTTCCGGGTCTTGTTGTTTCCACAAAAGGGTTGGACGGTGTCCATTGATCAGTTGTATTTCTTCCGTCCTGACCCTTCATCGGGGGCATCCATGGTCCTGATGATTGATAATCCACAGCCCGACGTTGTAAATATAGGGGTTAGTTTGTGCTTCGCTTTGATGGGTGCCTTCGATTACCCGCCTTCATCTGGCGATGGAAATTTCATATCGGTTGTCCCCGACCAGCCTAAGGCTGAAATATTTCAAGTGTCGTTGTTCTACATGACTTACTTTAACAATCCATGGACTCTTCCTTTCCCATCGACCACGATGGAAGGGACAGTGCATCATTGCATGGCCATCCCTTTGTCCGCGACAGAGGTTGCGTACTCTATAGTCCAACAAGCTTTCGTCGACCCCGATCTGACTCCCACACAAAATTTAGATCCAGTTTTCGAGCCTACATGGGCTCAAGGTTCTCTCGCCACTACCAATTCCTTAGACTTGGTATTTCCCTTTGATGAGGCGATTATAGAGGCATTGACTAGTCCAGACAAACCCTGGGATGATCTCCATCACACATCTTATTTTCTCCCGGAGTTAGGAAGAATTGAGGCGGGTGGATTCATGTTTACTATGACTGGAGGTAGGTCTTGTCCTATCAATCCTTTGGCTACGCATGCAGTTTATGCCAAAGGTAATATGGAAACCATCTCTAAAACGATACCTATTGACATCTCCAAAACCCCTGGCGTCATGGAGAATGTCTTCATCGGAGTAGACTGCTCCCCCAAGGAGATTCGAATCTACACATATTTATTTAAGGAATTCCACGACGTTTTTGCCTGGTCTTATGAGGAAATGCTAGGCATTGATCCAAGAATAGTCGAACATGAAATAACAACATATTCTGATGCTAAGCTGGTCCAATAGAAGCTTCGTGCGGTCAATCCTAAGAAAGCAACAACTATTAAGGATGAAGTAGAGAAACTTCTCAAAGCCAGTTTCATCTACCCCATTCAATTGACTCAATGGGTGTCAAATCTCATTTTGGTCAATAAAAAGTAGGGAACGACTCACATATGTATGGACTTCCGTGATTTGAATAAGGCCTGTCCAAAGGATAATTTTCCCACCTCATTCATTGACTATATTGTCGATGAATGTGCAGGCTGTGAGGTGTTTTATTTCATGGATGGTTTTTTTGGATACAATTAGATACAGAATAAGACCAAGGACCAGCATAAAACAACTTTTATCTGTCCATGGGGTACATTTGCTTATTGAAAGATGCCTTTTGGCCTTTATAATGCTGGAGCCACTTTTCAACGGGCCATGTATTTTTCTTTCCATGATCTCAAACACATAGTTGAGGCCTATCTTGATGATTTAGCATCACGATCTCATAAGAGAGATGATAATCCCATGCACCTCCGACTTATCTTTGAGTGATTTCACTACTATCGAATTCACTTGAATCCAAACAAATGAAACTTTTGTGTGACGTCGGGTTGTTTTCTAGGTTTCATAGTTTTGAAAACAGGGATAATGGTCGATCCTATAAATGTGGAGGTGATAGTTCAATTGCCTCCCCCGTGCACAGTCCCTCATGTTTAGAGTTTACAGGGAAAAGCCAACTTTCTTCAGAGTTTTATCGCAAACTATGCCGAGATAACTAAAGGGTTCATGTGTTTACTGAAAAAAGATGTTCCTTTCTATTGGGATGAACCCACTCAACGCTCTTTCGAAACATTGAAACGCGCTCTCAGGTCTACCCCTTTGCTCTGGCCTCCCAATTATAATAAATATTTCTTATTGTACTTGGCCGCTGCAGAGTCGACTATCAGTATGGTCTTGGTTCAAGAGGATGATTTGCTTGAACAACATGTGATTTATTACCTGAGTTGAGTCCTAGTTGGACCAGAACTCAACTACTCCCACATTGAGAAGCTTGTGTTGGTAGCAGTCCATGCTGTCCAACAGTTCCGTCATTATATTATTCTTCGTAAGACCACTGCCATTTCCATTGTGAATCTGTTCCAATATGTGTTGACACGACATGTAATCGATGAAAATATCAATAGATGGATTTTTATCCTTCAGGAATTTGACTTGGATTTTGCTTTTGCGAAATCTAAGAAGTCATTGGTCTTTGCGAAACTTATCTCGGAACTTTCATTTGAGTCAAGTGATGTTACGCCCGAAGAATCACCGATTAAAGGAGATCTTTTTCTGATTTCATCTTTGGAACCCTGGTATGGAGATATACTAGTCTATCTACAGACTTTGAAGTGCCCCACCTCTGCTTCTCTTGATGAGCGTCGACGTATACGCCATCAGGAAAAAAACTATCTCATTCTCGATGACACTTTGTATCATCGAGGTGTAGATTTCATCCTTCACCGGTGTCTCACTCATGAAGAAGCAGAACTCGTGCTTAACAACTACCACACTAGAGCATGTGGTGGTCATTTGTCTGGGTTGGAAACAACCCAAAAGATTCTACGAGTTGGTTGCTTTTGGCCGACATTAATCAAGGATTGTGTTGAATCGGTCAAGAAGTGCCACTCATGTCATATCTTCTCTCAGAAGATGAGGGCACACCCCACTCCTATGTTTCCTGTCATTACAATTGGCCCCTTCACAAAGTGGGGGATTGATTATACTACATGCCACCCCCCTTCAGCTAGGGGGCACCGTTATATAATCGTAGCAGTAGACTACTTCAAAAAGTGGGTTGAAGCTATGCCAACATTCAAAGATGATGGAGAAACAACAATTCTCTTTATTTTTAACCAAATTGTAGCAAGGTTCGGCATCCCGAA
This sequence comes from Picea sitchensis, assembly GCA_010110895.2. Classification (NCBI taxonomy): domain Eukaryota; kingdom Viridiplantae; phylum Streptophyta; class Pinopsida; order Pinales; family Pinaceae; genus Picea; species Picea sitchensis. The sequence goes on along the minus strand of SNQJ01S0027013.1, from coordinate 73,233 downwards.
GGAGATTGTCACTGACCATGGAAGTCACTTTTAGAACAAAATGATGTTCGATTTAACATCAAATCTTGGGTTGAGGCAAGATAATTCATCACCCAACTATCCACAAGTGAATGGTTAGGTGGAAGCTATGAATAAGTCCCTCAAGACTATTTTGTAGCAAACGATCAATTCGGCCAAGTCAAATTGGCATTTGATGTTGTACTTTACATTGTGGGCCTACCGAACATTTGTAAATATTGCAACCAGTTTCTCACCTTTTCAAATCGTTTACGGGTTGGAAGTAGTCTTGCCAATAGAGTGTCATATCCCATCTCTAAAGTTGGTAGTACAGTTATTGCCAGAGACTTCACTGCATGAGGAACACTTATCATATCTCGAGTAGCTTGATGAGAAACACCATGACGTAGCCTTGGCTAACGAGGCTCACAAGAAAAAATTCAAGTGTCAGTACGATTGGTCTGTTCATCCTCAGATTTTCTCCGAAGGTCACGTTGTCCTGGTATAAGACCAAGATAAGGATCCCTCGGGGCAGGCAAGTTCAAACCCATGTGGTTTAGACCTTTCATCGTGAAGGAGGTATTAAAGAAGGGCGCTTATTTTCTGGTTGACTTCGAAGGGAAAGCTTTGGCGGAGCCTAGAAATGGGCTCTACCTCAAGAAGTATTACTCGTAGGTGGGTATCCTTGGGTGACTTCTTGTACATATGTATAGTTCTTATATAGTTCTTATATAGTTTTATTTTTTGTCTTTTTGTTTTATGGACGTGTCATTTTTTATGTCATCTTTTTCACTATGGCAGATGTCAAGTGAATTAGAGGTGTTCTTTGGGTTTGCAGATGATGCTAGCCGACACACTCAAAGGCTTTCTTCCGCAGCTTGGGTGATGTTCACACCTCAAGGCCAGTTGCTATCTTCTAGAGGTATATGTATAGGTGACGCCATAAACAATGTCGCCGAGTACAACGTAGTGATAGAGTTTCTTCGTGACGCTTTGTCACATGGTATCTCTCACCTCCGGGTCTACTTAGATGCACAACTGGTTGTGTCCCATTTAAATGGGGCTTACCATGTTTATGACCCTACTCTACATCGACGATTCCTTAGGGTACGTCTCTTAGAACGATGCTTTGATTACATTACGTATATCCATGTTCCTAGGAGATTGAATCAAATCATGGATACTCTAGCTAATCATGTATTAGATTGGCATATTGGATACACATAAAAGAAACACACACATACACATGTAAATACATTATAAAAATGTGATTCATAAGACATAAAAAGATGTAAATACGCATATATATATCAAAAGTCTCAGAGTACATAGGTGGGCGCAAGCGCCTAAAAAAATAATATGTCTCTCATACATCGGGGGGCTTATGCCCTCAAAAATACAAAAAAGAGTGCGCTCAACATGTAAGTGGTCCACCCTAAGATAACATGTAGTGAACGACGACGTTTTCCAAATGCCAAAAAAGCTGGACCTAGGCCTGTGGCACCTCAACTACATGAGGTTGCATATATGGCGGGAGATTCTCGATCTCGGCCATGGGCATTGTACGAGTGAGCGCGGTGAGGTTCCAATCCACTCGTCTCAACACTCTCTCAGTGTCTCTAGCTGGAGGTCCCCCTGCAATTGTTGCTGGTCCGACGACCGCTCTTGGTGTTTCCTCTGGTCAAGTACATCGCCTGCTCCTCGCAAAATCTATTGGACGCACTGGTCCCACATCTGTACATAACATATACATAGTTGTCAACTACTATGGTACACATAAAAATGATATATATAAAATAAAAATAAAAATTAAATAGCTTTAAAAGTAAAAAACGTGCCTATCTCTCCTCTCTTAGCTCCAGGAGGTAAGGACATGTCTGGGTCCCTGGAAAAGTTGATCCCGACATAGGGGTAGTCCTCTATCTCCGGAATCTGTCGTGCCCACCAGTCAAAAAAGGTGTCATCAAAGGCCTCTATGGTCCTTCCGCCCCCCTATCATGGCAGCAATGCCGCCCATCTAGACACTGCTGGGACGGTGGCCACATGCCCCCACACTGTCTCTCGTGGATTGATACTGGGTACCCTCTCAAAAAATCATGAGAATAGAATGGTCATGAACCTGAAGTTTTTGTTGTTCCTCCCACGAAATTCAGTTAGTTGTCTCTTCATGCAGTCTAGCATGGTCATACTCCAGTTGAAGATTCGTGCATTCAAGAACTGGACTGAATAATGCATGTGCGCCCGGGAGGCCTGATGTAAAGCCGCAGATCCAGTGATCTGCCCAATGAGCAAAACTATCACTTTCAGTGATAGGTTGGTGATCTTGTTGATTGGAACCTGAGAACCTACTTTCTCAATGTCGACCTCACAATGTAGTTCAATCAAATCAACAATGTTGTGAGGCCCGAGGGGGAAAGCATGCAAATTGACTGGGTCACCCCTCCTCGAGAGGCCAGTCGGAAATTAAATGTCTTCAGTCATTGGAGTCAACGACTGCCCCTCAAGCATAAATGCCTCAGCGCCGAGATGCCAATAATCTACCAAGGCATTCAACAACCTCGGTTGTGTCCTCATGAATGGACACCGAAAGAACTCCCACAACCCACATTGTCTCAATGCGGCCATAGCTATAGGGTCCTCATCGACCATGATATCTATATCCTCATGCTCCCTCTCTCTCAAGTGGACATACATCCTATTACAAACAACTTCATGGAGGAAGTTAGCTCTTGCATTTTTATTTTTCTACCTTTTTTAGGGTGTACGCGGGTTGTCTTGGACACAATCACATTTGCACACAGACATATTGTTTTTTTCCTGCGGGCATACACAGACTGTCCTTGGAAAACCCACATACACATAGGGATGCCCTTTTTTAAAGGTGTGCGTCCCCCCAAAACCAAAATAAATGCAGCAGGGGTTGATTTGTACTTACTTGGTCTGAGCGGAAGTTCGTTTCGTCCTCTGAAGCTCCCGGAATCAACTCTTTTAGCAAAGGGGTGTTTTTGTCTTTTTGGTCAATTCTCAATTTGCAATGGCGATAATGAGCTGCCAACTTCTATTTATAAAAGTTTTTGGCCCTTTTTGTCATTTTTTGGACCCTTTTGTCGTTTTTTTTGGCTTGAAGATCATTTAACATGGTTCTTGAGTTTCTCATTGGATGTTATGATACACTTCACTTTTGGTTTGGAAAACGTCTTGGGAGATGGGTCACTTTTAAAGGTCCTTTGGTAAAAAGTCATTTTTCCAAATTTGTGCATTTAAGTTAGGATTCCACCTCCACTTTTTTCATCTCGTTATCTTTTCCACTTTTCCATAGGGTCGATCCCATCGAATTGCAACACATAACCGTCATTGCTGCTTTAGAAGTGTCGTAATTTGGTGGTAGATCCTACCTCTACATGGATGCCCTAGGTAGATCATGGTTGCACTTTTGGTTTCCATGCTATCGTTAATGACTTTAGGCTCGGGAGTCCTTATTAGTCTTGTCCTGATTACAAGTTTGAGCCTCATACGTCTGATATGTTATCACTCTTGACCTCACCCTTGGGACTCCTAGAAAATGAGTCTTCTTTTAATCCCTTTTCAAACTCTTTAAACATGAAAAGATTGCCGAGCGATCTTGTTGTCCTTCATGCTCGTCAAACTAAAATTCGAAGGCACGTCTGTCTGGTGGTAGTTTACCCCTTTTTCAGTTCGGATGGTCAATTTTACAAACAAAGTTACACTCTAGGAACTTTGGTTCGCTAGAAGAGTATTCTCATGTATAAGTTTAACCCTTTTTCGGGCTTGAGGGACTAAATTTATGAAAAAGGAACCCCCACGGAGTCCATAGTTAAGCTCTTTTCAGACTCCCTAAAATTGAAAAGATTGTCGAGTGACCTTGTTCCTTCACACTCGTTAAATTGGTCCAGAGGGATTCCCCCTACAGATTCCATAGTTAAGCTCTTTTCAGACTCCCTAAAATTGAAAAGATTGTCGAGTGACCTTGTTCCTTCACACTCGTTAAATTGGTCCAGAGGGATGCCCCATAGAGAGTCCATAGTTAAGCTCTTTTCAGACTCCTTAAAATTGAAAAGATCATCGAGTGGCCTTGTTACTTCACACTCGTTAATTGGTTCAGAAAAACATCTACTGGCATGAGTTTACCCCTTTTTTCAGCATGTACATTAAGGAAGAAAAAAGTACACCTCGGGAGATTTGTCTCGCTGGGAGAGTTCTCCTCAACAAATTTCAATTTTTCAGGCTAGGGAGACTAAATCTAGAAAAAGGCAGCGAGTCCATAGTTAAGCTCTTTTCAGACTCCTTAAAATTGAAAATATTGTTGAGTGATCTTGTCATTGTCACACTTTTTAAAATGGTTTTGAATAGACATATTTTCGGTGTTAGTTTACCCCTTTTTCTAACCGACTAGACTACCTTCGAAAAAGGTACCCTAGTGGAGTCTTCTTTTACGTTTTTTCAGACTCTCTAAAATGAAAAACCACCGAGCTTACCTTCTCCGGGCTCGTTAAAATTACATTGAAGGACGTTATCATTATGTTCTATTAATCAAATTTTCATCCCCGCGTCTTTGGCCTAATGCCGAATCCATGTTGCTCTCGACTGAGCCTTTGAAGCATGCCTTATACGCAAGCCTTGTAGCACTTTTCCTTTGTGTCTTGACACCTTGACCCATGAAGGAATTTTCCTAAGTGTATTTTCCCTGTAGATGTCTCCTTGATCTGAACATTAGTGTGTTCCATATGCTTGGAACTAGTATGCTTGCGACACTTGTTCCTCCTTTGTAACGTAGCATTCTTTTATTCTTTTTCAAGCTTTCCAAAATTATTGAAAAATACAAAAAAAATGAAATATACCCCAAAAAGAGGACGTGAAAAGTATTTTCTTTTTATGGCAGCACAATGAGTCGCCCTTGGGAAAAGCACATCCGTCCATTTGTTCATCAAACTTTGGGATTTAATATGACCTTAGGAATTTGTTCTCGTTACATAGAGCTGTGCCCTCCTCTATTTAGTTATTCTTCCAAACAGATGGAGAGTTTGAGTTGCCTTCTGCATCGTGAACATATGTCAATGTCATGCTGGATGAGTCTAATCATCTGTCATGCTATTGTCCAAGGGAATTTTTACCCAAATTGAGTCAGCCTCTCTACAATTTGTCTCTTTCCCTCATGCCCGACCATCCCCAAAATTCCAATCAAATCCTTGTTCAAAATCACCGAAGTTCTCTGCCTGATCACTGAGATCCTCTTGTATGTTCCTGACGAGCCGTCAAAGACCTCTAGGTAGTGAAGTTGTACAATCACATTACACTCCTACCTGAGTTTTGAATATCTTGAAGTTGTTGCTTGAGCTCTGAAGGTCTCACATCCAACCATCAGGCGTCTTTGGCTTCTTGAAGATGGATACTATACATGTATATCTTTGATTTTGAGATGTAGATCCGTTGTGTATTTCTCAAGGATACACTTTATATAGTTATATGACATGGATCTGCAGTGTATTTGATTAGCAGCCATGATTTATTTCATCTCGAGCATGGGTATGCCTGTCTTGGTGAGACAATTATTTTTTTCTTGCAGATGGCACCTCCCGAACTCTGGTCCCCGACTCACTCGCTTTGTACGTTGGTGAAGATTTGTAATGTATTTCGGTCATCAGATGCTCTTATTACCTCAAACATTAGGGGGCATATGTTATAAACCTAAATTGCACCATACATGCATACCTGGCATCAGACCATCTCACTTACTATTTTTTCCAAGCCATCCATCACTAAGCAACTCTTCTTAAAAACCATATTTCTGAAGATGTATGCGCCCTGCACTATTACTGCCTATGTACACACACTTTCTGCACCACTATAGCTCATGTAGGTATGCTAGATGAACCACTATAGCCCGCGTATACTTGCAAAAGTTTTAAAAATAAAAAAGTTGCAAGGAATTCGTTGAGATTACAGGATATTGGGTAGTTTCCCAACTGTCCCACCGCCTATAACCCGTCACCCAACTGAATAATCATCCTTTTGTCATATAAAAGGAGGTGTTGGAGTCTCATTCCAAATCCAAGCATAATAACAGTGAAACATTTCCCATTTCATTTTCCCCCCTTGCCCTTAGAATTTTCAGCCACATTGTGAGTCTTGAGAAAGAATTCCCGATTCTTGCCTTTTTCTTCCATTGCAAGCCTAATCCATTCCTTAGAGAAAGATGAAGAGGAGAAAGATACGTGGAAGCACAGTTGGAGCTTGGTGAAGAGGATCCTGGACCAGGTTTGAGGAGCAGTCGCTGATCTCATTGTAAGTAACTTTGTGAGATTAATAAAAAGGAATACTTTTTCTGTCCCGAATGTGATGTGTTCAATCTTTATGTTTGATTTATATTTGATTATGACATCTAACCCACTAATTCATATATAATATGCATGTTCGTAGTTATTTTTTTGTCTGTTTATGAATGCAGGTTGGCCTTGGGAGGAGACTTGTAGTCGAGGAACAACCGAACGCAAAAGGATCGACACCGGACACAAATTTTAAGGTAGAGTTACCAGATCTTTTTACCTTGTGTTTTATGCATGAATGTGGTGTGTATTTGGGGTAGTTGTTAAAAAGTACGAGACTTTATACGTTTAGCTTTGCCTACATGTTGAATACTAGTGTAGTCCATAGGGAAGTTTTCCCACTATAGCATGAGGATATCATCAAAGAAAACTAAGACAAAATGACAAAGAAAATGATGGAAGACATGATTCATGAGGCTTTGGAAAGTGGAGGGAGCATTACACAAGTCAAAGGGTATGAAAAAAAACTCATAGTGTCCCTCATGAGTTCTAAAGGAAGTCTTAGGAATGTCTGCCTCTTTCATACAGATCTGGTGGTAGCCAGAATGAAGATCAAGTTTAGTAAAGAACTGGGTGCCACTCAATTCATCCAAGAGGTCATCAATGATAGGAATGGGAAATTTGTCTTTAATGGTGAGTTTGTTGAGGGTGTGGAAGTTAGGACACATGCACCAAGAACCTTATTTCTTAAGGACTATGACCACATGAGAAGAGTAGGGGCTCGTACTAGGGCGGATAACACCTGTGTTGAGCAGTTCTTGAACAATTTTCTTAATTTCATTTTTTTGGGAAAAGAGGTGACGATAGGGATGGATATTAGGAGGAATACTTCTTGGGACAAGGGGAATGGAATGATCATGAACACCATGGGAAGGAGGGAGTCCCTAGGGAGTGGAAAAAAATACTTGATTGTTAGAGAGGATGGATTGGAGGTCCTACGACACAGAGGATATCTCAGTTGCTTGTATGGCATGGAGTTGGGAAATAACGCCATAATGACCTTTTTTTAGCAGCTTTTCCATAAAATGGGAACTAATGATCTCATGGGAACTGACGGTGATGCCTTGGAACTTATATTGTTGGCCCTCCTGGTCGAATTGCATGGTTAATTCCTTAAAATCCACGAGAATGGGACCCAAAGTCCTTAGCCAGTCTTCACCCAACACAATGTCACAACCATCCATGTCGATAGAAAACATATGAGATTTCAAGTGGTAGTCACCAATTTGGAGATGTACATTTTCACAACGCCCTCCACATTTCATGTACCCTCCATTGACAATAATTATTTGGAATTTATTGACTGCATGGATATATAAATTAGTTTCTTGGGCAATGCGATGATGAATAAAATTTTGGGTGCTTCCATTATCAACAAGAATGATGACCTTCCTATGCTTGATGTAACCAATTAGCTTGGGGTTTGTGGAGCAAAGAAGCCAGTGAGAAAATTTAGGGAAATGACTAGTTCTACTTTGGGAGGGTTTGAGGGAGGGGTTATGTCAGTGGGTTCAGGTGACANGTAAAGAACTGGGTGCCACTCAATTCATCCAAGAGGTCATCAATGATAGGAATGGGAAATTTGTCTTTAATGGTGAGTTTGTTGAGGGTGTGGAAGTTAGGACACATGCACCAAGAACCTTATTTCTTAAGGACTATGACCACATGAGAAGAGTAGGGGCTCGTACTAGGGCGGATAACACCTGTGTTGAGCAGTTCTTGAACAATTTTCTTAATTTCATTTTTTTGGGAAAAGAGGTGACGATAGGGATGGATATTAGGAGGAATACTTCTTGGGACAAGGGGAATGGAATGATCATGAACACCATGGGAAGGAGGGAGTCCCTAGGGAGTGGAAAAAAATACTTGATTGTTAGAGAGGATGGATTGGAGGTCCTACGACACAGAGGATATCTCAGTTGCTTGTATGGCATGGAGTTGGGAAATAACGCCATAATGACCTTTTTTTAGCAGCTTTTCCATAAAATGGGAACTAATGATCTCATGGGAACTGACGGTGATGCCTTGGAACTTATATTGTTGGCCCTCCTGGTCGAATTGCATGGTTAATTCCTTAAAATCCACGAGAATGGGACCCAAAGTCCTTAGCCAGTCTTCACCCAACACAATGTCACAACCATCCATGTCGATAGAAAACATATGAGATTTCAAGTGGTAGTCACCAATTTGGAGATGTACATTTTCACAACGCCCTCCACATTTCATGTACCCTCCATTGACAATAATTATTTGGAATTTATTGACTGCATGGATATATAAATTAGTTTCTTGGGCAATGCGATGATGAATAAAATTTTGGGTGCTTCCATTATCAACAAGAATGATGACCTTCCTATGCTTGATGTAACCAATTAGCTTGGGGTTTGTGGAGCAAAGAAGCCAGTGAGAAAATTTAGGGAAATGACTAGTTCTACTTTGGGAGGGTTTGAGGGAGGGGTTATGTCAGTGGGTTCAGGTGACA
>SNQJ01S0027013.1:12044-62256 GCA_010110895.2 Picea sitchensis | reverse complement strand
TTAACAACAAGAGACTATCATTTTCATCAAACTTTACTTTAGTCTCACATGACTAGTTTTGGATTAGTCAACAACCCTAACTTGAAATAATCATAATTATGTACCTGTAATGAATAAATATATGAAAATAGTACACAATGTTCGTCAGTGTGTTTTATGCAATTCCTCCAGGTTTCCCTACTTAGAACCTCTCAGAAAAGGAGTTATAGCAAAAATGGCATACCTTGTTGAATTTTGGCTTATTCTAGTGAGCGAACTTGTAGAGAATGCCCCACAAAATATTTGTTGTATGGATCTGGAAATATTACACGAAATACTACAGAATGTAATTTAACCAACACTTGTTTTCTTACTTAATTTGGATCTGTTATGAATAATTTATGACGTTTTTACCTGAAACACCTATTTTAGACTAGTTTCAGAACCAACCACAAACCCTATTTTCCATGGAGTGTAACTCCAAAAATACAACTACCCACAAGATAAAATTTGCACCACAACTACTTGGATATGTTTTCTCAATGGCCTATCAATTTCACAGTCTGAATCATTCTATAAACTTTTTTATTGCGAAAATGGTGAGATGGCCTGTAAATAACATACCTTAGAAAGCATCATCAAAATAATTTATCCTCCTTTGAATTTTATCCTTCATTACTTCACCTTCTCTCTAAAATTCGGCCTAGATATCCTTTGGTTACCTCAGTCACCTATAAATATTCAATATGCTCAAGTGTGATATAAAATGAGAGAGTCTTGCCTCTTATTTATACTTTCATGTAGCTTCCTCAAGGGGTTACCTTTTAACCATCATAACCCACTTTCCTTATTTTAGGGTTAACCAACTTCTAACCACTTGTCGAATTAGTAATTTATCCATTAAATTTATTATTTAAATAATTTATTTTGTATCCACTTGACTTATAGTACACTCATCACTTCACTTTACCTCAAGGGGTTACCTTCTAACCATCTTAAACCACTTTCCTTATTTTAGGGCTAACCCAATTCTAACCACTTACCTTCTAACCATCTTAAACCACTTTCCTTATTTTAGGGCTAACCCAATTCTAACCGCTTGCCAACTTAGTAATTTCTCCATTAAATTTATTATTTAAATAATTTATTTTGTATTCACTTTTAATTATAGTACACTCATCACTTCGATTTATTATTTACCTTCTAAAAGTCTCTTAAACCACTTTGACTACTTTGACCTTTTGGGGCTTCTAGATGACTCATGAGGGTTCTGCAACTTCACATGGCCATAAATATCTAACCATGAGGAGTTATGTGACGTTCCACATACCACTGGAAATTTCATGACATGTACTATTCATATAGAATAGTCTTTCCTTCAAATATATCAAAACTCATACCATTATCCATCAAACAAACTTGGGTCCATTACCCAAACCTGGGTTCTCCAACTTCTCATGGCCATAAATCTCTAACCTTGAGGAGTTATGTGACGTTCCAAATACCAACGGAAATGGAATGAAATGTACTATCCATATAGAATAGTATTACCTTAAAATACATTAAAAATCATACCATTATACATGAAACAACCTTGTGTCCATTACCCAAACCTTTGTGCTACCGGACTTTCTCCAAGGGTTGAAATCAATCTACAATATCACTCTACAATGGTTTAAATCAATGACAACCAACAATCCATACCAACTATCCATCAACCTGAGCCAACTGCATGACACATTCTTCTACAATGATCAAATGTCACAATGACCTCTCCCCTTTATATACAACTCCAATGAGTGAGTTTAAGCACCCCTTCCAAACTCAACAATTAATCATAATATTTTATTCTTCTTTGTGGGTGTGACACCCCATCACAATCCCACAAATGCCATCAAATTTCCCATGAGGCCCTAGCCTCATTCCGAGGCCTATTTCATTGAAATGAAAGGTTAAGCTGGTGCCAACAAATATTCCCACATGCATGAAACCTTGGCCTCATGTGGGAATAACTCTCGAAGCTATGACTAACAACACTCCCTCTTAGCGAGGGAGGTATCTCATCCATCATCATCTAGATGTACCTTTGGCTCCCATACTGAAATTGACTATGTCTCCTCTACCATAGTTTCACTCTAATCCTCTTGATTAGCTGCTCCCTCTGTCATCGAAGAAGATCCTACTCTCCATTCCTCCTGACCGGTTGCATCCTCGTTCACTGAATTAAAATCTGTTGAAACAACTGAATCCTCCATGGAGGGCACACAACTCCTAGAAGCCTCTTACCTTTGTATCTCCTGCTTGACCTCCTCAAGCCATGACACATGTCTGTGAGTCCTAGAAGATTCCTACCCCCACCTGAACCTGAGGGGGAACTCCATCTGAATTTATGACTCTCCCCCTGAGCCAACTGACTCTCTCTGAGTTCAATCTCCCTTTGAGTCTGCATGCTCCCTCTAAAACTTGACTCCCTTTGGAGCCATCTACTCCCTTTGTACATTCTGACCTCCTCTGAAGTCTAATATCCTATGAATAGTCCTGGGAGGTTTCTCCTCCCCACTAGATCATGAGGGTTGACTCCCTCTGAACTCTGGTTCCATTTGAGTTGGCACTACTCGTGGGGCCACCTGCCTCACCATTGGTGCAGACACCTGCTCCCTCTGTGATACTAGTGGGGCCACCTGCCTCACCACTGGTGGAGCCTCCTACTCTTCCTTATCTATCTCTCTGCTCATGTTGCCCACAACACGCATAGTCTAACCCCTCATCTTATATTTATTTATCTCCTAACTCCAAGAATCACCGTTGATCTAAATCTAGATTGTTTATGCACAAACAATACATGTCCCTTTTGAAAAAATATGTGGTGGCCCTTTCTTTCAATCTTCGATACTGAGAGAACACTCCTCTTGAGTTTTGGCACCCATAACACATTTGACACCCTCAATACCTCCCCTAACTTTAATCAGAACTATATTGTACCAGATCCTTGTATTGCATGCTTGGATCTCGTGCCAAGCTCCACTCAAAAGTTTGAGCCAATCTATGTGAGAGTGTTAGATAACTCTCTAGCACTTGTCATGTGGCAAGATTCTTTGCTATCCACCAACCAAATTGATCCATATTATTTTTGGAATGAAATGAAAGAAGAGATATTAAAATGAAATACTCATGAAAATTGCTAGAAACAGAGAAATACAACAATACTTGATTTCTATTGATGAAATAATTGTAAAGAGATTGTAAAAATTCGGAGTGCAAGACTCGATATAATGGTGGTAGCTTTATCTTTGAGAAGAGATGTGACATCTACACTCATTCAGAAGAAGGTGATTACAATTAGGCTTTGAAGGCCTTTTTATGATAAACATGAATGCCAAAACCCTAGACATCCAAAAACCTAACCCTAGGAGATGAAATGCCAAAATCCATGTGGGCCCCGTTTAGGTAAGTTAGTACATTAACTTCTCGGGGTCATAAATTTTTCATACAATATCTGTTTTAGGCACGTGATATCCCGTTGGAAAAGTATTTTAGAGAAATACACATTATTCCATCAAACTCTGAGTCTGTCTACATGTTGACTGTGGTACGCCAAAATAACACTATTTAGGGCCCCAAAACAACCCTGGAAGTACAACAAGATGTGTTGACATGAAAAAATAAAAAATAAGCCAGTTGGATTAGGTGGGGGGCCACCAGTATCCACCTGGAAGATGTGTAGGGATTCAGACAGTACCGAAAGTGTAGAACCCACAATTACAAAGAAGTACATAAGAACGTGTTGAACTAAAAACTAAAAAGAGGATCCAGTTGGAACAGGTTGGTGGTCACCAATATCCACCTGGACCAATCCTCCCCCCTTAGGAAGCAATGGTATCTATTGAGTTGAGTGCCCGTTGAAGAGGGGAAAGCATTTTCTGAATCTGAAACTTGGTAAGTTGCATGCCTTATTGGAGAAGTTGTGCTTATTGACTTGTGGCAGACTGTCACAAACCTATTGCTGGAGGGGTTGGATTTGTTCCACCAACCTGTTGTCTCTAGGTTTGATGGGGAATTGTGTAGGCACCATTGTATGTGAAGAAACAATATATTCTTTCTCTTTCACAATCTATTTTTGCTAGATATAAGGTGTTGAGGATGTAGTGGTTGTAGTGGTTTTATGTGCATCCTTTGAACATATTGTGAAGAGGATGAATTTTGCAGTATGAGAGATTACCTTGCGGTTTTGTTTTGGTGGAGAAGTAGTCGGCACTACCTCTGGTATCCTGTAGAGATGACCTCCCAGAGTAATAATGACACTACGGGGCCGAGACTCATAGAAAACATGACGTTTCACATACATGGTTGGGCCAAAAAAACATCACAGACATCAAGAGGGTCAATATCACACACTACCTCATCCTTGAAGGGATGGATTCCATAGGACAAGTGACACTGCTAGTTGACACGAAGATATCGTACCTGGTGAAGCCACTCGATGTTGTATGGTTGCGGGTGTGGTGTTGTCGACAACCCCAACTATTTGACGACCTTAGCTAATATTAGGTTCTTCTGGATGTCGTTATCAACAATGAAATGCAATGGGGTCTCCTTCACCCACATATGTGAATGGAAGAGGCGTTCCCCCTCTTCAAGATCTACTGGTTATTTTAGATGAATTGTTGTGGTCACGATAATAACAATGGGTTCTACGTCGATGATCTGTCTATTTTCAATATTTTCTGGATTAGATTCTTAATCAGGGTTCGGTTTTGTGTCTTTGACCTCGACCACCGATGACTATTTCGAGTGAAATTCATCGGTGTTGTGCCAGGGTTTTTTTTGGAAGTCACACCACTTCCTAGGGTCATTATTCATCTTTACTTTACCCTTTTTGTCCTGTGTCTTGGATTGGTTGTCTAGAAGCTTTTGGTTAGGGTTGTCTTTACCATGATTTGGTTGTTGCATATTTGCAGATCCAAATTCCCATTTGTTTTGGTGCCTAAATTTATGCTCGATTTTGACAGCATATCGATAAGCAAATCCCAATGATGAGATTTTTAGGAAATCCATTTCGGTTTGGATGTACCTATGCAGAGCCCCATGGTATTTTAGAACCAGATGTCACTCATAGTCTTTGATATCCATCTTGGTGCGCAAGGTGTGGAAAAAATTCATGAACTACGATACTATTTGGCTCTTCTCTTGCCGTAGTGTGGTCCATCTCATGTACTTCTCTTCATAGTTATCAGCAAGATAGTATTGTTCTTTGATCGCATCCAAAAAAAAATCCCAAGTGGACTAGATCCCATATATTCCAGATTCCTCTGTGAAAGTTTGCTCCCAGTAAGTTTCTCACCAATGTTTGACACGAGGGAGAGCCTTTAGGAGTGTGAAGGTGATATTTTCCCTATCAGAAAATTTTTGAACAGAGAAATAACCTTCTAATAGATTTAATCATTTTCCTAAGGAATCCACATCTATCTGACCTTCAAATATGGGAATATCAAAATTAACTTGTACCTTGAACGAAGAGGTTCCTCCAAAATGGTCGCTTGATGAAGATGCGCATGTTGATATCGACGGATGTTGAAGGATTTGTGCAAAATTCTCCACCATTTTGTCCCTCTATCGCACGAGAGCTTGCTAAAGAAATAGGTTAATAGAATCTTTTTCTCCGATGCTTTTCTTTTTTGCCACCATCGAGGGTTTCTTGGGTGTGTGAGAGTGATTTTCCTCAAGAGAGACAAACTTGAGACCCAATTGGTTATACTCGGACCTCATCGAGGACATGCACTGAAAAAACGATCAAGAGCAACCTGCTCTGATACCACTGATCCGAATTATTTTCAGAATGAAATGAAAGCAAAGATATTAAAATGAAATACTCATGAAAATTGCCAGAAACAAAGAAATACATCAATACTTGATTTCTGTTAATGAAAGAATTGTAAAGAGACTATAAAAATACAAAGTGCAAGACTCGCTAAAATGGTGGCATCTTTATCTCTGAGAAGAGATTTGACGGCTATGCTCATTCGCAAGAAGGTGATTGCAATGAGGCTCTGAAGGCCTTTTAATGATAAACATGAATTCCAAAAATCTAGAAATCCAAAAATCTAACCCTAGGAGATGAAACACCAAAATTCACGTGGGCCCCATTTGGGTAATCAGTACATTAACTTCTCGGGGTTGTAACTTTTGCATACGATCTCTGTTTTAGGCGCTTGATAGCCCGTTGGAAAGGTATTTTAGAGAACTGTGAATTATACCATCAAACTCTGTCTTTGTCTATATTTTGACTGTGGTACACCAAAATAACATTGTTTAGGGCCCCAACATAGCCCTGGAAGTACAACAAGATGTGCTGACATGAAAACATACAAAATAATCCATTTGGATTAGGTGGGTGGCCACTAATATCCACATGGAAGAGGTTTAGGTATTCAAACAATCCCGAAAGTGTAGAACCCACAATTACAAATAAGTACATAAGAATGTGCTGAACTAAAAACTAACAAGAGGAGCCAATTGGAACAGGTGGGTGGTCACCAATATCCACTTGGATCACAAGTCCCCCTGCTAGAGATTGTACCTAAACGGGTGGAGACCAACAAGATCTCCCTCTGAAACATGTTTGGAACCTCATCAAACTTTGTTGTTGATGCATGTTTCCTTCTTCCCCTTCCCCTCCAGTGTGGACACTGTGAAGCATAGTGACCAAATCCATGGCACTCAAAACATCTAATCTTACTAAAATCCTTCCTCTGCCTTGGTTATGGAGATTCTTCTCTCTCGGGAGAATCCATTATCCCAGGAGAACCTCTCCTATCCAAAGAACCTCTTTTACCCTTCCTAGTGTGGGCTGCAAGGGCTTAGTTCTCATCATTTCTACTCTCCACCATGCCATCCATATCATCCCTGTACACCAACCGAGTTTCCTCATGAATACAATCAGTCCATAGTCTATCAAAGTATGGTAACTTATCTCGTGCACATATTCCCTGCAAAAATGGTTCCCAATGCCTGGGAAGAGCTCTCAATGCCACATTCACCAACTCATCATCCTCCTACTTATCATTGATGGCCACAAGATGATCTCGAATCTGTGTAATATTCATAAGATAGTTCACAATCGTGTCCTCACTGAACATCCTGAAAACTTGAAGCTAATGTTTCAAATGCAACTTATTTCTTGTATTCTTATTCTAGTATAGACCTACTAGAGAATCATACATCTCCTTGGCAGATGTCTTCTCAACAATGTGAGGAATCAAGTGATCCTTCATAGACTCTAGCAACACCTGCTTGGCCTTCACTTCCCTGTTCTTTTGGAATGCCAAATATACTGGATCAGTCGAGCTTGGAACCACTTCCTCAACATAATATTTGAGGTCATTCTCCTCCAACAAGAGAAGAAGTCTAGCCTTCCAAGCCTGGAAGTTTGTTTCCCCTTCCAACCTATCCTCAAGCTTCAATGTGTTCACCATCTTGACCTGCCGAGAACAATACAAGAAATTTTCAACCAATTGTAACAACTACGTGTCTCAAAGATGGCCCCCTTCTCTGATACCATGTCAATTTTCACATGTAACTCTATGTCACTAATTTTCAGTTCTGAAATTTCTTCCTAGTGATCTAATAGTAAAACCCTAGCTGTTATTACTGAACAATTTTACACTGAAAATTATTGACCGAAATTACATGTAGCGGAAAGATAACAGATTAGAGATGAATCACCAACACATATGAGACAATTTTTTTTTGTTCTTGTAACCTTATCAAATCTAGAAATTCTGAGGGAAAAACCAACCCTCCCAACCAATACAATATCACCAAATTCAAGGACAACCTTTTCCTCTCATCCAATACAAATATCACCAAAATATAAAGACAACCTTGTCCTCCAATAACCATACAAATAAGAATTTCAAACCTCAACACTATTATGGAAATATATTTTTCCCACAAATTTGTTGTAGACCACTTGTATGACCTGTTGACGTCACCTGTCATCCGTGTACAGACCTGCACCTGCCCAAGAAGATTTGTATGGATGTACATGACTGTTCCCACCATGATTTTTCCCATTGCAACCCACATACATATGCGAATGTTTCCACTAAAACTCATGTATGTACGTGAATGTTCCCACTGAAACTCATGTACATGCACAAAAACCTATACAGACACTTTCGTATGAATTACTCCACTCGTATAGTTTATTCCTTATGTGGCTTCCTCTCCCTCCCACATGTGTGGTGTGATTTTCCCTGCCAAGAACAGAAAATAGAGAGTCCTCAACCCTAGGCCATATTTTCCACCATGCAGAATTTCCCTTTGTTTAAAACACTAAGCCACCTAGCGCAAGTGCAGACTCATTTATGATAACTCCATTCTTCCACAATGATCAAATGTCACAATGAACTCTCTTCTTTATATACAAATCCAATGAGTGAGTTTAGGAACCCCTTCTAAACTCAATTATTAATTATTGTATTCCTCTTTGTGGGTGTGACACCCCATCACAATCCCACAAAGCCCATCAACTTTCCCATGAGGCCATAGCTTCATTCCGGGACCAATTTCACTGAAACAAAAGGCTAATTTGGTGGCAATAAATATTCCCACATGCTCGACACCTTGGCCTATTGTGGGAATACCTATCAAAGCTAAAACAAACAACATAAGTTCCTCCGCACCAACCAAGTGTCGCACAAACCAATCACTATATGTATGGAATCTGTAAGGTACCAAACATAATGTAATATGCAGAAAAATAAATATTCAAAAAATACCAAAGGAACAGTCAAATATTGAGAATAGAAATACCAATTATAATACCTTTATTGAAAGAAAGCAATGTTCACTTTCCACTTCGAGGGGGCAACCTCCAATAGATCAGAGCTTTATTACAATAAATCTCAAGACAACGCTTTCTCATGCCTCCTACTCTTATTTATACTAATTCTATCTTCTAAAGATCATTCTAGAGGAAGATCTTTCTAGAAGCAGAAGTTTCTGTTAGGTATTCTTACATTGACTTGTTCAAATTTATTAAATAGGCCTTATTAAATAATGTCGACCTTTATTACATGGAAAATATATTATTCTATCTACGTGAGGGGTTAGGTAGGTTATGTCCCTAACAGAGTGTGACCTCTTCTCCATGTCGTTGCGCACTAACTCTTCCAAGTTCCAGATTATCTGGATGGGAAATACAGTCATATGATTCACCCACACGATGGCACACCTCCATGTCAATTTGATCTCCTCATCTACAACTCGACTTATCTATACAAAATCTCGCCAAGGCAACCTCCCTTGCCCCTCCATGCTATGATGTCACTCCAATTTTTTTTTTTCTTCTGATTTCTAACTTCTTCATCTACTTTGGTTGTGAAATTTGTTGTCACTTCCTCCCATCATTGAACCAAGCTCATCTCACATCCAAGATATTCTAAAAGTTAAGGAAATCACCACATGTCTTCCACCCATGCGACCAACCAAATTCACTAACTTCACTTATCCCACAAATTGTAGGATACCCGAGACTACCTCATTGTTGTTGCAATTGTTCCCTCTATGGCACCATGGTTCACTAATAATTCTACCCAAGTCAAGTGTGATCCTAGATTCATCGACCAATCTCCCATCTTCTTCGTTACATGTCTATGAAATGCCCCAAGTGCATAAGTCTCACACATCCAATAGTCACCACCACACCACATCTTCGTTAATGCTTCATTTCAACCTGTCTATGTGATGCTACAATATGTACAAGTCAACAACTACCTCCACATGTGTCTCAACATACTACCCAAAGTGTTTCAAGGAAAACGAGTGACCACAACTCCCGTTCGTTTCTTGGAATGAACTGACTCTTTTTTGCTCCAAGTTATTTTCTCCTTTGGATTTTTTTTGCAATGCTCAAGTGATCACATTATGACTCAATGAAAATGGCTAAGGTGTACTTTCCCCAAATCACCTCATCCAAACTCCTCTCAAATGAAGTGTGTGTCCCACTATCTTCTTTGTCACAATAATCCCTTTAAGGCACCTCATAAGAGAGATTGACAACAATCAAACTTGTCTCCATCTCCATAACCAAATCTTCCTAAGTCCACTTCTTGAACTTTCCCAAGTAGGTTTCCCCAAGTCCTTATCTGCACCTGCCCCTAGCAGGGCACTCTAAACTGTTATGTGACTCCAACGAAGGTCACAACACTTGTAACTACCACAAATATGCGATGGAAATAGGTCACCCTTTTCTTTATGAAGACTTCCCATCTCCCTTCAAAGGACCCGATGAAATAATCCAGATTCTGCTAAGAAATTGAAATGATCATGCTTGTTCACGACATCTTCGACAATCCATGGTCCAAGTCATCATACTATCACAAGTCTGCAACCTGTTCAAAACCACCAAGTCCAATTAATTGAAATGAACCTCCACATTATGGCTTAAGAGAAAGTCCTTCCCCATCAAGATTTCGACTAAGTCAAAAAATATGATGCCCCCAAGTCACCACACCCCAACCAAATTAGTTTTCCATACCTTAGTTTTCCTTGTCACCAAGGCACCAAGATCCATGGAACACTCTGTCAAATCCATATGGCGTTGCAACTCAAGGTCTGCAACATGACCCAACAACTGTCAACCGACTGTTGAGCCAACTGTTTTTAATCGACTTGTGCAACTCTACAAAGAGTCACCTCATATGAAGGCTACGATCGATTTCCCCAACCCATTTGAACCAACTGTTGTCTTGGTAGTGCACCATATGAAGCTGTCATGGTGAAAACATGCTCAACTAACTTCCCTGTGACCCTAACTGTGCTCTAATATAAATTTATCTCTGACACCACCTATTAGATCATTGAAGAACCTTCTCTTGGATGGTAGAAACATCCAACGTTCTCAGTGGTCTGCGACACTGTGGCTGTTCAACTTGGTGGCGAAGCCACACCTATTTACATGGCTTGGACTATGCCTTAATTATTTTTTTTCATTTATTACTTTACAGTTATGTGTGTTTCTTATACTTATCCAATACAACATGTAAAGAACATCCATACAGTAACAACGAAATGTGCAACTAGGTGGAAAAACTGTCCTAACACCCATATTCTTTATACAAAACATTAATGTGTCAAGATTATCTCATGCCACACACAAATAAAGTTTACAAAGGGAGATTTTGTGCAGTTTACATAAAGAATCTATGTGAAAACACCAAGACTCTTTTTCGGAGAGTCACCATGTGCACCCTTCCTTCATTGCCTCAATCATAAGTCTAAACGAAAACTCTCTCCATCATGCTTCATGTCTGAAAATCCTGTTGTCTTTTCCTTAGACTGGTGCGACCTGCAACACTTAGCTTCACCACCAAAATATATTCGTCTAGTAGCTTCCTTAACCAAGAAATCTCTCCCTCTCTACCCCTTAGTGAAAACTCTACAAGGTGGATCAAGTCACCCACTAGGGTCAACTTGGCCCCTTGGGAGGAGCTCTCCCTCTTTGCCTCAAATGTTTCCTTAGATCCCCAATTGTACGATTGTGAAGAATGTATCACTTATGCCTTCCTCCTTCATTTTGTCCTCTCCCTTACATATATAGGCACCCAACTATCCCAAGTGATGTGTCTCTTTCCCTTGGAGCATAAGCAACCTTTCATGCTTGTCTACTTTCATTTTCAGGACAAATTTAGTCTAAGTGGGTGTGTGTCCCTTAGGTTATTTGGTCGACTTACTCAAGCGCATCCACTTCCCTCAAGTCGACTCATCGCTTTTGTTTTGGAACCCAAGTCGTGCCTTGACTGATCATTCACCTATTCATTGGCTAGCATCTGTCACAAGTCTCCTTGGTCACTCTTCTTGACACAGTGATCTCCCAAGTTTCCTTTCATTCGTTGGACCAATGTCTTTCCCACTGGAGTGCCCAACCAACGTCCTGGTCGATCTGTCTCTTCGGTGGGGTGCTCAATGCTTCGGTGGAGCACCCACCTCATGCTTGTGTCTTCAACAAGACAAATTTAGTGAAGTTGTTCCTTGGCATGACATGTGCTCGAGGAACCCCAAATTCACCATATAAGAATACCTATGTCTCCTTGAACCAAACCGAGTGCTTTGCCTACCCAAGTCATCCATCTTGGTCATCCAAGTCATCCAGCTTGGGATGGACACCCCAAGCCTTACAAATACTTTATATTTTCATTTAAAGAGTTTAAAATGTGTTTATATGATTTTTTTTTGTTTTTACATGGTTTTATTTATTTATTGATAGATCTTATACTTGTTTCTTCAACATGTTCTTTAGATGCGTAATTCCTTCTATACTCAACATGGAATTGACACGTCGCATTTAAAAAATATTGATAAAAAAAAGTATTTCAATGTTAGCCATAAATAAAATATTTCATATGATGATGATGGTTAACATCCTCATCATAATATCAACATGCAGTTGACACATGGCACACACGCACACACACAAATATAGCAAAAAAATCAATGTGCCATAATTGAAATATTTTTCACTATTTCATTTGTTTTTATATAACCTGAGTGGGCCTAATGGATAAGAACATGTGTTTCCTCATAAGAGGTCACAAGTTCAAATCCAGAGGGAGGTAGGGTATGTATACCTCCATAGAATTTACCAGTCAAAATCGATGGGCAGAGGGGGTCTAATACACCAATTTGGTCTTTGGCTTGGTCACGACCTTAAAAATAGATTATTATTATTATTATTATTAATTAGTTTTTAATGATATAGTGCAAAATGATTAGTCATTGATTTACTTCAAAATGAACAAGTTGAATATATTATTCAATTAAGGTATCAATATTAGTATGCTAAGTGGGAGTGAATTCCATTGCATATGAATAATGTCAAAAAATAAAATGAATGTGATCAAAGTATGGATATAATAAACACACATGCACACACTTAATAAACATATATATTTAGATACAAATACACAATGAGCACATATTACCAAAGGAAATTATATAATGAGAAATATTATTAAACTTATTTCTAGATTTCTAAGCAATCTCTATGGGAACATGATAGATCTAGAGTTAAGATGGAGCTATACTAGTATTCCCACCAAGTGATGTTTTAATTTAAGAAATTTCATTTAAATTTGAAAAAGCTAATTAAAATGAATGAAAAATGTATTAATATGTAAACTTGCAAACTTGCAGAGAAAGAATATTGAGCATCATCCATGATTGGTTTTCCCAATTTGGGTTCGAGGGTTAAAATCATGTCTCATTGTGTTGTAGAGACATTATGTTTTATTTTAGCATGTTGGTTATTGCTTCCTGGTTATTCCATGGGTGTGAGAATTTAGTTTTATCGTATTTCTATGGATTTCTGATAAATTTTTATTTTACACATGAAAATGATTGAGAAATACCAACAACTATTGTTATGGACCATCCATACAATGGTTTATTTCCAATCGATGGTTGTAATCATGGATTCATTGTCTAACCCTAATTTGTTTGCAATGCCCAATTGCTTGTTTTATAAACTAATTAAATTCATGTGATCATGTTGGCATCGTCATGCTTCTTAATTCTATGGTTGTTGAGTATCTCAAAACTACTCTTTACCTCAACGTCTATCTCAACTAGTCGAATATATTTTCTTATTGGTAGATTAGATATCTTACCTAGACGCCTTAATTACGAGATGGGTCGAACGCACATCACTCTAGGAATATATTGTTGGGTGATTAAATAGTTTGTTGAGTCATTTCCTATATTTTCTAAGCGTAGTTAACTCTGATGCCATTATTTGTTTGTTGGGTATCCCCCAATCCTTTTTGTAGCCACCCATGACTTGGGTTTTTTGCCCAAACCTTGCGTGTGATCTTTGGTCCGAGGAGAATCCCCATGCACTTTCTCTTTGTTGTTCCAATATTTAGTGAAAACCTTATCTAGTGGAAAAAAACCCCATGGGTTCATTTTTTGTTGCTCCAACGCTGGGTGTAAACCCTAGCTCAAGGGGGAAACCATACAATTGTATTTTTTTTAGTTGTCTCCATCTTTGAGAGAAAACCCTAGATTGAGAAAGAATATACTACATGTGTCTTTGTTGGGGAGATAACACCTCTGAACATACCTATTTCATTTGTAATGATTTCACTTTCTCATTCACTCAATCTCATACAAGGGCGCTCTCGAGAAATCCCCATTGAGTCAGTTACATTACCCTCGCCTATTCTCCATGTAACTAGAGGCTAATAATTGGTTGGGAATCCTCCAAGAGGGATAACCATATTTTGTTTTTCCCATATGTCTCTCTTTTTCCCATATGTCCCACAATTGTTTTGGATGGTGAACACTACACTAGCCATGTGAGATTGCCTCTCGTCAAGGAATTTGCGAGGTGGACTGTCAAATGGTGCAGAGAACAAATTTAGTATATTAACTCCAAGTGTGTTAATGCTCCTATACTCCATATAGAAATATTCATTAAGATTTTCAATTACAAGGTGTTGTTCGTTCCATTAAGCCTTGTTTCAAGTACATTGCAAAAGCATTTCTACTCTTGACATTTGGAGAATAGAGGTCTAGTTTTATAGTGATTTGATGTAGAACTATGTTTTGGTATTCTAAAGGTATCAACATAAATCTATATATTGATAGAATCTTATCCAGAAGAATCATCAGTACCATATTCTATCAATTTGGTAAGGAGATTGGGGTGCCCATACCATGGAAAACACAAGCCCCTATCCCTTGGTTTTGTTGAACATTGACATGTACAATAGATTTGAGTTGCAAGTATGAGAAGGCTTAGTAGCCAAAATAAGAGAGGGATTTGCATAAGGCAGAAGAAGAATTAGCCTCTAAGAGACAGATAACCCTATGCACATCTTAGAGATAGAACTGAGATAGAGGCAAGGAAGATATTTTCACACAAATTTTGTGTTGGTGAAGCAAGTGGGCTATGAGCCCCTTGATTACAGATCAGATGGTATAAGAGCAATTGCATCCTTGACCGAGATATTTCTTCCAAAATTTTGAACAAAATATTGCAGACCACAACAAAGGTAAAGCAAGCATAGATAATTTGGAAGATTTACAAGCCAAAAATGTTGATCTTCAAGAAGAGAACGTGAGCTTGAAGGCGCAGGTTAAGATGTTTAACCAGAGGATGGAAGAGATGGAGAAGAAAATGGATACCTATACCCAATTTATACCATTGCTCAAGAAGAAATTTAAAGAAGGCCAAGACAATGCAATAATGTAGTCCATTGAGAATCAAAATGAATTATGTAGGCCATGTAAAACAATGCAAGTTTATTTGGAATAATCCAAATAATGATATAACTAAAAAGTTAATGAAATTAATTAAAATGAAAAGGAGAGAAGGCTAAGGAATGGGAAGTGAAAATCCATGGTGTGTGTCCTTCCCTTACCCCCTAGATCTTCTTATTTCTTCACTCTCTTTCATACTCAAATAGATTTTGGCCAAGGAGGAGGAGAGCGTTGTAAACTTGTAGACTTGCAAAAAAATAACATTGAGCACCATCCATGACTAGTTTTCCCAATTTG
Organism: Picea sitchensis; assembly: GCA_010110895.2. Taxonomy (NCBI): domain Eukaryota; kingdom Viridiplantae; phylum Streptophyta; class Pinopsida; order Pinales; family Pinaceae; genus Picea; species Picea sitchensis. The sequence goes on along the minus strand of SNQJ01S0027013.1, from coordinate 46,719 downwards.
GGTTTCAGGGTAAAAATAATGTCTCATTGTGTTGTAGAGCCATTATGTTTTATTTTAGTGTGTTGGTTATTTCTTCCTGGTTATTACATGGGTGTGATAATTTAGTCTTGTCATATCTCTATGGACTACAGATAAATTTTCATTTTACACATGTAAATGATTGAGAAATACAAAAAACTATTTGTTTTGAACTGTCCATACAATGGTTTATTTTCAATCAATGGTTGTAGTTTTGGAGTCATTGTCTAACCTTAATCCATTTGCAGTGCCCAATTTATTGTTTTAGAAAATAATTAAATTCATGCGAGCATGTTGGAATCCTTGTGCTTCTTAATTCCATGGTTGTTGAGTATTTGAGAACTACTCTTTACCTCAATGACTATCTTAGTTGGTCAAATATATTTCTTGTTGGTCAACTAGAGATCTTACCTAGATTCCTTAAATACTAGATGGGTCGAATGAATTGATTGTTGGGTTGAATGCACATCACTTTGGACATCTATTTTATTTGTTGGGATATTAAATATTTTGTTGAGTCATTTCCTATATTGTATAGGAATATTTAACTTTGACAAGACATTCTTTGTTTGATGGGCATCCCCAAATCCATTTTCTAGCTAGCCACGGCTTGGGTTTGTTTCCCAAAACTTGTGTGTGATATATGGTCTGAGGAGAATCCCCATGTTATTTCTCTCTGTTGTTCCAACGTTCAATGAAAACCCTATCTAGTGAAAAAAAAACCACACGCTCATTTTTTTTGCTCCAACACTGGGTGTAAACCCTAGCTCGAGGGGGGAACCACACAATTGTATTTCTTTTAGTTGTCTCAATCTTTGAGAGAAAACCCTAGATCGAGCAAGACTATACTAAGTGTGTCTCTATTGGGGAGATAACACCTCTAAACATACATATGCCATGTGTAATGACTGCACATTCTCATGCTCTCAATCTCATACCAGGGCGCTCCGAGGAAATCTCCATTGAGTCAGTTACGTTACCCTCACCTCTTCTCCACGTAACTGAAGGCTACGTTTTGGTTGGGAGTCCTCTAAGAGGGCTAACCATATTCTCTTTTTACCATATGTCTCTCTCTTTCCCATATGTCCCACAACTATTTTGGACGTTGAATGCTACACTAGACATTTGATATTGCTTCTTGTTAGGGAATTTGAGAGGTGGACTGTCAACCAGTGCAGAGAAAAAATTCAATTTATTATATTCAAGTGTTTTAATGCCCTTATATTCTAGATATAAACATTCATTGAGAGGTTTACAAGGTGTTGGTCATACCATTGAGCCTTGCTTCAAGTACATTGCAAGAGAATTTATGCTCTTGAAATTTGGAGAATAGAGGTCTAGTTTTATAGTGATCTGATGCATAACTGTATTTTAGGATTCTAAAGGTATCTAAATAAGTCCATGTATTGATAGACTCTTATCCAAAAGCATCATAAATATCATATTCTATCAATTTAGTAAGGAGTTTGGGGTGCCCATACCATGGAAAATGCAAGCCCCTATTCCCTTGGTTTTGTTGAGCATTGACATCTACAATAGACTTGAGATGAAACTAGGAGAAGGCTTAGTAGCCAAAAGAAAAGAGGGATTTGCACAAGGAAGAATAAGACTAAGCCATCAGGAGAAATATAACCCTATGCACATCTCAGAGATAGAACTGAGGTAGAGACAAAGAAGATTTTTTCGCATAGAGTTCATGTTGGTGAAGTGAGTGGGCTATGAGCCCCTTGATTATGGATAAAAATTTCTTTTAGGGATATTTTATTTGAGCTGTAAAAATTATATGTAGTGCCTTCATCACTTACGGTTTCAAAATTCAAACTCCTAAAAACATTGTTTAGGGCCTCCAAATGCCCCTACAAGATTATGACTTGCAAAAGCAGTATAATTTTCCTAAAAATTTGTATGGGTTCTGATGACATGGCTATTGATGTGGTGTTCTGTGTTCACATGGAACCCTCAGGTGATGCCATGTCACCCTCCTGGCCAACCTATCCATTCCCTGTGAGCCTTCATTAACATCGTGCTTATATTTACTCTCTTTTACCTTTACATTGACCTTTATAATTAATAAAATAACAATATTTTTATGGGCCCCACTCGTACTAGCTTCCCACCAGGAACACATATGAACTCGGATGGGACAAGGGTCCCACCTCATTTGTTAGACCTCTACCTGGCACCCCTACATAGGCTATGGGGATGGATATGTCCCATCCCACACCCTTTTCCTTGGTGTGTGAACTTTAATTCTCCCTAGATCTAATGGTAGATATTAGGGGATATCAACGACTTCCATTCATTTCACATGGTGAAGTTTATCATAGGTTAACAACACCCCGTGATGTGATACCATTGATCTAGGAGGATCTAAAATGCTTAAAAATTGATCATCTCAAATTATAATGAAAATGACTTCATTGCGTAGAGCTCGATGAGATCTTTCCAACGACTTGTGAATCGCCTCAAACAGATGCCGTGTGAGAAAGTTATGGCTTTTAAAAGATTTGGTAAAAAAAGGGCAGAAACCAAAAATAGGGGTGCCATGTGGCAAGCCCATAAGATAAAACGTGGACCATCCATACAATTGAAAGGGTGATGTCATGGTGATGTCATCATGATGACATGGTAGCATGAGAAGATGACACGTGTCACTCAGATTTGGCATTTTCGACACCCAGTTAGACCAGTAAAAAGTTGCCACATGTCATTCATACAATGATGAGAAATATAAACATTCCACGTGTCACCATTGAAAGGGTGACATGTGGCAGTTCGTACAATGATATGGAAGGTGAAAGGTACAATCAGGTAGTGATGTGGTAGATAGGTGGCAATTGACATAAGCATTGATTGTACAACAAGTGGACCGACCAGAGAGTGCCATGTGGCACTCTCTGATTGACCAATATTGGCTAAGGAGAATCAAAATATTTGGGTTCGACAGTGTCTGAACCCTCGAACTCCACGGGAATATTTTGAGAACATTCCAATTACTTAACAATATTCTCTTACCAATGCCCCAACCATATTGGTTGTTGAAAATAACAGGAATATTATTATTTAAAATTAATTAATAAGCCCTGGGAATATAGTGGAGTAGGTTGGGGATCGACCCCCCAACCTAAAACAATATAAACCTAGCACCTGACCATGTACGCGAGTAGGGAATTGGCATGGAATTGCATGCAAAGTCTGGCATGAATACCGAGGTGGGATTTTAGACAAGTACAAGAGTTGTACTTTTATCTTGAATTGCATGCCAAGGAGGGTCTTTGTGCACTATGTCTAAACATGGTCAACTTTGTACTCATTTTCTCAATTTTCCAAGAGGAGTATGATGGTGATGTCATTGTGTACGGAAATATTAGTACAATTTTCCTTGCATGAGAGCCTTTGTCTCATTTAGCATGTAAAAGAGGGTCTTTTGGCACATATTCAGAACATAGTTTAGTTTATACTCATTTTTCTTAGAATTTTGAGACGAATTTAGTGGTGACCTATGTTTTTGAGGTTGAGCGAAAAAATTGAAGAGGGTCTTAAAATTATAATCCATGCATTGTAATTTTGGCATTTGAGCAATATAGAACGATCTCACTGTTTGGAAGTCGACTCGGAGATGTATCCCAAGATGGGTGAACTTCATTATCAACTCTTGTTTTCTTAGTTCTTTTATTTTTTGTTTTGTTACCTCTCATAATTATGTAAGTTAATCATCAGTTAATGAAGTTTTTGATAAGTAAAGGAATTCACATGTGTTTTGCAAATTGTCAAGATGATCATAAATTCTAAATCAGGTTAGATGTTGATGTATGTTTAAGAAACAATTTAACATCTAAGGTTTTTCAGATCAAGTTGGTATGAAAGAAGGGTTGACATGTATTTGCAATTGAATGCTAACAAGATGAAAAATCAATCTTGGTGAAGGCACGCTTGAAGACTCCTTGTTTGAGAGAACAAAAGTTTTTGGTTGCAAAATAACACCATGAGAAAATATCTAATGAAATTAATGCTTCAGAAGGACATGAGCCGACAGATTAAAAAGGAGAAAAATGAATTGAGAATGAAACTAAAATACCTTAAGGATGAGAAGAAATAGCTTCAAGACCAGTTGGTATGCCATGAAGAATTCCTCAGAGGCATTATTCAAGAATTGGAAAGTGAGTTGCAAGTCAAAGACAATATGTTGGCACAATTCCATAACACTGAGCAAGTGGAGAAGGAAAATACCATCATGCAAAAGAATCCATATTCTAGAAAATATTTATAGAAGATAACCGAGGTATGCCATGAAATTGATCCATCATGTTATATTTCTTCCCATCAAGATGAAAATGTTTCTTTGAATGAATTGAAGGAGAATACTTATGGTATTGGATTTAATCTACTAACCAAGATGGGATAAGATGGAAAAGGTATTCGAATCAATGTCCAAGGAATGACTAATCCCATACAGGTAGGGGGGAGACCTTGTTATGCAAGATTGGGATATGGAAAAGAAGGAGATGGAGAATGCTCTAAGAAAGTTGAAGTAAGGGAAACTTCAAATCAAGAGGTTCAGATACTTCATAAGCCATTAGTTCGACTAGAGCAACCTTCCAGCCCTGGGAAAGGCATCAAATGTGACACATCTCCAAGAATAGGCAAGCATTCCAAGAAAGGAATGAAGGAATTTCCCACTTGTGAGACTGACATAAAGGGAAGTCCTAAAAGGTTTGGTAATCATCCCAATGTTTTCCTTAAATAGGGAAATGATGGTCCAGTAACACCATACTTATGGTCTAGGTATGCATATGTTTTTTTTGGATTTAATAACCATTGTATGGAAAAATGTTGGAAGAGACAATCATTGTAGGGAAATCCATCCAAGAAGGAGGAAACATGCAAAGGTCATTTTCCAAAGCAGAATAGGGAGAATGATAAGAAATGATAGCAGTTCTAAGATAGTAAAATAAATTTTGCACTCATTTTGGTAAGAGTGGTCATTGGATTGAGTGTTGGACACTTCATCCAAAAATTTAACCAGAGCAGAACTAGGAAGATGCAAAAGCACTTACAAAGAGACAGGTAGCAACCTCAGCTGAAGTTGATAGTCTTGCTGAGAAATTTGAGAAGGAATTCTTTCTGATGGATTTTATTAGTAGTATAGTGTATGAAGACATTGAGGTATGTTTTATGGACAGTGGCTCATCTTTCCACATGATAGGAATGAGATCAATATTCCTTAACTTTTCAGGAATTGAAAAAGACTACAATGTGGGATCTGAGACTGATACCAGACATGCTGTGAAGGGAGTTGGATATGTGATATTCCAGCTCGAGTCAGGAGGATTTATGGGGATAGAACACATGTTATTTGTTCCAGAATTGAAATTGAATTTACTCTCAGTATCATCTTTTGAAGATGAGGGATATGGAGTTGTTTTCCAGGATGGAGAGGTACTCGTATATTTAGAGAAAGCTAATCAGAACACAACAATGGTTCTTGCTGTCAGAAATGAGAGATTATATAGGTTGCTTGAATAGCCTATAATTGGATCCAGTGGTTTCTTGGATTCAATGTCAGAGACAGGTAGTTGTGAGACTCCTTCCAGTACTGTCGAAAGAATGAGTCCATGAAGAACTCCCCACCTATCCCTTCTTTGGATAGGTATTTAGGAAGATTCCATTTTTGGTAAAGAAACCTAAAATGTAACATTAATGTTCATTTGTAAATATCAAAGTTAGCATGCATATGTAACACATTATAAACTATGTTTCCATTGTTGTAATAGAGGGATTTATTAGCCACTCTTGGAGAATTTTTAGAGTGAGAGGGGTCTTGTATGGATTCCAAAGCCTTTCGATAGAATTGAAGAAAACTACTACAATGTTGTCTTATTATCAGCTAATGAACTACATGTAGGTTGAATTACCTAGGTAATATAATTCTTGTTCTGAAGTACAAAGGTGAAGTAATGGAAGAATGTGGCATTAAATAAATTTGTCATGTAGATAAGGAGCGGTAAGAGCATTATAGTTATGCAATATTTTTCTAGAGCTGGTAAATAAATAGTGTTCTTTGTATAAAGTAAGAAGGTAGGATACTTATTAAAAGAGTGAAATAAGTATGTCATGTAAAATGGATTTGTGCTATGTACATCATACATATGTTATATTCCATGTTCATGTAAGATGTATTCCTTGTAAACAAGTGAGTCAAACGGTACATATGTTTGTAGAAACATGTTTATATTTTTATTTTAGGGAAGTGAGTGAAGGAAATGAACAAGAAGTTCATTCAAGGACTCCAATAGATACATTAGGTAGTACAAGAATAGCGAATCCAATATGGCCCATGGAATGACCAATACTAGAATGATCCAGTCCAAGATGGGCGATACATGGACCAACATTCAACTTTTCTTCATGATTGTTGTTACACATCAAAATAACTCACTCCAATGATGACCTATTGTTGTCATTACCAGTGTCACAAGTGTCACATTTTAGCCATAAGCTGTCGCAAGTGTCACAAACATCATAATGTCATATTGCCTATGTCGTGTCTCAAACGACATTACAAGAACACTTAAGACACCTTCAAAGACTAGTTTAATAAGGATAAATCACTTGAAAAAGAGTACAAAGCTTTTACCATGGAAAAAACCACTCAAAAGTCATTTTTGGAGGCCAACGCTCCCCTACCCACTGTCAGGTAGTGCCAACGCTCCCCGCCCTCCTTTGGGGGAGAGTTGCAACACTCTGTGCCCCATTTTGAGGGAGCGCTGGCCTGTTTGAGAGAATTTTGGACTGTTGAGGAAAATCAGGGATAAATCCCCCTCATCTCTGGAGTTAGTTGGATTCGAATCTGAGGTCAAGGCTAGATCTTAGGGAGGATCCACAACTGATGGAGAAATATCCTCAACCTATACCAAGAATATCTAAGGTGGTTAGGCCTCTCCAAGACTATATAAGGAGGCCTCTTCATGGTGAAATGGAGAGACATGCAAGGCATCAAACTTATGATCTCATAAGGAAGATTTATCAATGAAAGTTACAGTCATTCTGATCGTGGAACTTTTTAGCAAAGGTCTAGACAAAGAGAGCTTGGTGAAGTTGCTACATATACATCTATGGTTGTAAGCACCTTGCTTTGTTTTCATTAATATATATGTATATATGTGTGTGTGTGTGTGTGTGTGTGCGTGCTTGGCCCATTTCCTTCAAATTTGTGTATGTTTCATGAATTTGTTATTTTTGATAGATCTATTTCGAAGCTAATCATGGTAGGAATAGGAAGTATGTTTTGTCGTTGTTGTTCCTTCGATTGCAAGACCTTCTAAAAGACTTGGAGATCAAGATCAGCCTAGATCAAGCAAGGAAAAACGTTATTAAAGGTATTTATATTCCTTTCTTCTTATTCCTTGACTACTTTAGCTTCATTAGAAGGAATGTCAGTATTCAACATTTGCACCTTTCTGTCTTGGTTATAGGGGTCTAGTATCTAAGATCAAATCCACTTATCCGCAAGGGGATTCTCCTGTAACAGAAATTGGCGAATCCACTAGGGAGAGAAGCTTTCAGTTTTGGTTTCTTTCCTTGGTATTGCTTTTGGCCTTTTGTCACCTTTAGATCTTATTCATGTTGTGTCTCTGATTCTTATATGTGTTGTTGGGTCTTGAATTCATTCCATACACACTCAATTTTTGGTTTTCCTGAGTTTTTTTGACTTCTGGGCAAATTTTTGGTCTTCTGAGAGCCCAACGCTCCCTTGCCTCTACTACCAGAGTGTTGGCACTCCCTTCCAGCCTCCCACAGAGCGTTGCAATTATTTGGTGCCCTTGACACCAGAGCGCTGGTATTTTTCCTGTAAAAACCTTATGGGGAGTTTATCTTTGAGTCCACTTTTGCTGATTTCACTTGCTCAAATTTACTACCATCTCAGTGTGTCCCTGTTTTGGCCAACAACCTATTGATTTCTAAGAATTGATTATATTTTGTTTGGATTTTTGACGTTTCTTCCTTACTTTGAGTCACTCTTTTTTTTTTTTCGATTTGGAGTGGACCCACTAATTTTTCACTTATCTGATTGAATGCTAGTTGTTGTAAGGGAATTCAGAGATCTGTGCACCATTCCATCTGATCTTTGAGGTCATCTTTTCAGGCACCTTTTTTTGTTTTGATATTTTTGGTTTTGTTTTTGAATTTGGTCTTCTTTGTGTTTCTTGTTTGATCACAACGGGAGTGTGTTTTTTTATGTGAAGTTTGCTTCTGATTGTCTAATTCTCACAGATCTTGAAGTTTGATTGATATAGAAAGCTTTGCATCAAGTTGATTATCATTCACATATAAACAAATGGATATATTTTCATGATTGGTTTTTGGATATTAGGAGCGAATTTCTGGATATTTTAGCATCATATTGGATTCTTGATTGAGAAATAGTTGCATGAGGTTACTGCATCTTAGTGTTTGACAGTGAAAGGAAAATTTCCTTCTCCTTCCATTAAATAGACATTAATTGAAACAAAAGACTACTTATCATTTCTTGTGTATTTTTGGGAATTGAGTCATAATATCATCAGTTTCACTCTCATACACCCTAAGTAAAGAACATCTACAAAATCAATGCTAATTAAAATTGATCTAGAAATTTTTGTTTTTAGAATCTTCCACCAACATTAGACTAGGATTAGCTCTTTGGATTAGGCTGTGAGTACAACTCTCCAAAGCATTCAAAACAAACATTAGCATCTTGCGATAGGGAGAGCAAATCCAATTTTCGTATAAGCTTTCTCGGATCCCCCTCTCACACAGGGGTTACACATGAGGTCGCGTTTAGGAGAGTTACGGAGAATATCCCTCCATGGTTCAACCGCTCGTAGTAGTCAGATCGTATATTGGGGGTTCTTATTGAGGTTCAATTGTCTTCATTTTGTTTCGGTGCTTCGTGAATTCCGAATCTATTCGGGGTCCTTTGGAGTTCTACCGATCCACTTGTCCTCAGTTCTCTTGAAGGATTTCAGACTTGTTATCCTGCCCATACGTTCGGACTGAACTGTCGATTGTACTTGCTTAGGCATTGACTACGAGTTGGTGTCCTTAGTAGCCATAATATTTAGGTTCTTACATGAGGTGACGGTGAAGGGAAGTCTCATTGTACCTAGAACAGATGTTGGTCAAACTCACTTGGGATCCTTGGAGGGTAAATCCACAATTACTGTGTGGAAGCTTGCACCAAGGTGTAAGTCCGTTAAGCAGGTCACCATCGTAACTATTCCACCTTCTCATATCCTAGCCCCTTCTTGACTTGATCACGCGATGTTGGATTTCATCAACAACTAGTACGATCATCGAGAGAAGGTTTTGTTTGCTTGGTTTGATTCCTAGATTTATTAGCGTATGTTGTTTCTTTTCATTAGTTGACCATAGATTTCGTTTTTCGTTCGTTACTTAGCTCAAGAAACATTGGCCTTCACCATTCACGTAGGATGCAAGGGTTACCCCCAAAATATCCAGAGGGTTATCTATCTTTGCTTCCCAATTCTTCAGAAGGCCCTCATGAGGCTCATAATGAACTAGGCTCTGAGGTTGGAAGCACACACTCTTTGGAACAGTTCTGAATTGTTTCTGATTCTTTGGAAGATTTTCGAATCAACCCAAATTTTAGTATTAGGTGAGAACCACATCTGCTATGGGTGAACTCGTCTGGAGAGGTTTTTGTTATTGAGTATATCGAAGTACCCACCGGACCTAACGCAGGATCTAGAGTAGAGGATCCTTTTTTCCAAAGTGAACCATTTAGGACCCCGACTCATACTGTTGGAACCTATGGTTTTGGTTCTATCCCTTTGTCTGTACGTGATCTATACGGTAACCTAGGAGCGAGTCCTGATCGACCTATGGCATCACAAGTGCCTGAGACGTCTGTTAGTTATATAGTACCTTTAAACCACTTTACTGGTATGACCAGTAATGTCATCACCATTGCAGACCAACTGTTGATTGGTTCTCACTCGAACCCTACTATCCAGATGCCCCATTCCAATATGGTCCCGCATATTTCTACAATCCCCACCAGAAATGTGACACCATCCTGGGCTCTGATTGGAACACCACTTAGATAAAATCTATCAGTTCCACTTGGGTACAGAGCTCTGAATCCTTCCATTACTAGAACTACCCAGGTTACGCCCGAAGGTTCTATCCCTACACCTTTATTTGGAGGAGCTGGTCTTGGTGGCTCTAATTCAGTTGGAGCCTCCATTCATTCATACACTTATGGTTTCCATATCCCTCTGGGCAATCAACCTCATGCTGGGGGGAAACCTCCATTTGGGAGTCAAAATCAAATGGGGACACAATCTCAGCTTGAGGGAAAATATCAAACTGCATTCCATAACCCGTTGTATGGACAGAATGTGACACCAAATCCTTGGCACATTCCTTTTCCAGGAAATCCGCTATTCCCTGGGGGGAAACATCCTCAAGGACAACATCAACCTTATCCTCCATATGGAAAAAATGTTTATCCCCCTTATGGGCAAACCCATAAACTAACTTATAATCCTCAGAACCCATTAGGTTATCCTCCATTTGCAGATGTTTCTCAACCATCATCAAATCCTGTTTACTCTGGTCAACAACCACCATATGTAGGAGGACCTACTATATACAATTATCCACCTAACCCAGTTTACGGTCCTACTGGATCTCCCAGACTTGTCTCAGCTGACCAATGATCCTATATTGCATTATCCTTTTTGACCAGTGATCCCTGCTAAATTACCTTACGATATTCCAAAATTTGACGGTAAACCTGGTGAAGACTCGAACAATCATGTGATGACTTTCCATTTATGGTGTTCATCGAACTCCTTAATGGACGATTCTATACATTTACGTCTTTTTCAGCGAACACTTACGGGCTCAACAACCAAGTGGTATATTGAACTTCCATGTGGTTCTTTCCAAGATTTCAACTCCCTTGCTATGTCCTTTCTCACGCCCTTTCAACTACCCATTCGATACGAGACGAGTACTAAAATTTTGACCTCCCTTCGTCAGAATAACTCCATACATATCTCCGATCATATTCATGAGTGGAGATGATGGAAAAGGTTGATCAAATCAATCATTCCTGACCAGTTATTGGTGGAATGGTTCACTAAATCACTATTGCCCCCGATTGTTCGTGATGTTGCCATGGGTGGTGTAGTCACCGAGGAAGAGGCCATTTCTCGGTCTCAGTACTTATATTTGGTTTATTCACAATCTAGTACTTTGTATGAGTTGATCCAAAATGCTACCCATGAAAATATAGATCCATCTAAACTGTCATCCACATCACATGCAGATGGAGTTATCAGCTCCATCAAAACCCAATCTCCTTCCTAGTTGACTGGACTGACACATCGATCTTCTTCGACACCCACTCCCAGTTTGACTGCACTCTCCTCTACCTCCCCCCAAACTCAAATCTCTAAGGTGAATGCAGTTCAATCTGTCCCTTCACAACAATCCAGAGGTAAGAAGAAGACAAAGAAAAAACCCAAGAAGAATAATAACAATGAACAATCAAAACTCAAAATCCACCACCTGCTATCGAAAAGTAACGACAGCGAAAGCCGAAATTCCCATGTCTTATTTTTGGTGACGATCACTACACTCGAGACTGTCCACATCGCGATGAAGTGGAATTTTTTTTTAAGGGGAATTCCCAACCCGCCGTTCTTACTCGACCTTTTCCTCAACAACAATCTATGGTTGCTCAAACCCCCTCTCCAGGGGCAAGTTCCAACCACCCTTCTAATGATGAAGCCTCGACAAGTGCCCATATTTATCTGTTTAACAAGATTGATTTAACCACTTGCTGTATGACCTATGACACACTAGCTAAACCTGACAAAGGAAAGATCACTAACGGTACTTTACCAGATCCATCACCATCCTCTGTTAGTCCTCCATCTGTTAGTTCTTCATCTGGATCACTTCATATTGAGAAACGTATGTTCGACTATATATTACGCCCTCCTAAGAACACTATTCGTAAATCCACCTTTAATCCTAGTTCACGTGCCGCCCAGAACTACAACATTGTTGAATATTTGGCTCAAGCACCGTGTACCATGTCTGCGTTATAAGTTCTACAACAATGCCCAAGTCAACGTAGAATACTCTTGGCTGCTATTGGTGCTTTTGATCCCGAGTCGTCCAACAATATCATGTTTAACCTGGACAATTCTATGTCTCGACTCTCCCACCAACTTGCTTTCCAAATTGATGTTGTTGTTCACTATCAACAAATTCATAGCACTATCTTGGATGAGGGAGCCTCTACTTGTGTCATGTCTTTATCTTGTTTGTTAGGCTTAAAATCACCTACACTTAACAAATCCCCAATGATGTTGCGTGCATTCGATGGGAGAGGTTTTTATCCCCATGGTATTTTGCAGTCCTTGTCTGTCTAGTTGGGAAACAAAACCATCTCTGTTGATTTCGAGGTGGTCGATGCTCCCCTTGATTACAACTTATTACAAGGAAGAAGTTGGTTCTATTCTGTGATTGTCATTGTTTTGTCGGTGTTTCGATGTGTACAATTTCCTCATCAGGGAAAAATTATCACTATCGATCAATTAGATTTCTGTACACTCGACGCTCGTGCTCCCCCTACCAACAATATTCCTTTCTTGGGAGATCACAAGATCACGTATGGAAGTGTTGGTGTAGGATTGTTAAAATATTCCACCCTTATGGGTACCTTCCCTGCACCACTCCCTCCTACCATGCATCATATTGCCACTGTCAATATGCTTTCGACTACGACTTATCAGTCTTTGGAATCATATGATCCTTGGATTGTACCTAGTCCTCTAGAGTTCGATGCACTAGGTGACACCATGCCACTTAGTCCAGCCGAGGCTTCATACACTGCTATTCAATCAGCCTCTCCCTCCTCAGATGACCAACATCTCTTGGCACCCAACACCTACTCAATGCCATCTTGGTTGAATTCCTTAATGTTTGCCTTTGACTACATTTCTCAAATCTTTCCATCCGACGAATCTATTATGGAAATGCTTAGCATTGAAGACATACCTTGGGATGATAACCATCATCGATCTTCTTTTCTTCCCCCTCTTGAAGAAATATAGGAAGATATACACTCTATATTCCCCCCCGATGTTGTCAACTTTCCACAATCACCCATACTTACAAAAGATACTATTTCTGAGGGGAATTTAGGCAACATTACCTCTATGGTCATTATTGACATTTCGATCAAGGAAGGTGTTGTGGAAAATATTAATTTCGGTGCTAATTGTTCACCCGAGGAAGTGGTTTCTTATACCGCTTTATTTAAATAATTCCGCGATGTCTTCGCTTGGAGATACGAAGAAATTCTAGGGATTGATCCTTCGATCATTGTGCATGAGATAAAATATTACCCAGGTGTAAAACCTATTCGACATAAACTTTGCCTGGTCCACCCTAAGAAGACCGCGACCATTAAGGCAGAAGTTGAGAAATTATTGAAATCTTGCTTCATCTATCCTGTCCCTTTGACATAATGGGTTTCAAATATTGTTCCAGTCACTAAGAAGCAAGGGACCATTCGTTTCTGCGTTGATTACAGGGACCTCATAAGGCTTGTCCGAAAGACAACTAACCTACGCCCTTCATCGACCATATCATTGATAATTGCATAGGTAACTTGTGATTTTCTCTTTTATGGATGGTTTCATAGGGTACAACCAGATTGACATTTTACCCACTGATCATCATAAGACAACCTTCATCTTCCCGTGGGGAACTTTTTCCTATCCGAAACTACCATTTGGCCTCAAAAACACCCCTTTCATTTGGGATGACACTGCTCAACGATCTTTTGCTGCTCTTAAGCATCCATTAACCAACGCACCTATGTTGCATCCTTTGAATTATACGAAGGACTATATCCTTTACTTAGTAGCCTCTACTTCCACTATTTATATGGTATTAGTTCAAGAGGACCCTAACAGTGAGGAACATGTGATATATTATTTGAGCAAAAGTCTATCTCGTCGAGAGCTCCGATATTCACATGTTGAAAAGTTGGCTCTAGCAGCCATCACCTCTGTTAAGAGATTTCGTCATTACATTTTTCTACGCACTAGCATAGTTATTGTGGACTCTAACCCCATGTATCATATTCTGACATGTCAAGTTCTTGGGGGAAAATATTCCAAATGGATCGTCATCCTTCAGGAATTCAATATTGAGTTTGCTAAGTCCAAAGCTAAAAAATCTTTGGTGTTTGCGGAGCTTATCTGCGACCTTCCCCATGATGATGAAGATACTGAACCCAAATATTCTCTCCCCGATGAAACTTTGTTCCTCATTAGCATGTCCAATCCTTGGTATGGAGATATCCTTCTTTATATCCAAACCCAACGTTTTCAGCCCGATATCTCTAGCGAAGAACCCCATCGTATTCACCATCATTCTCGCCGCTACCTTATCATCGATGAAACTTTGTATCGTCGTGGTATTGATATTATCCTATGATGATGTTTGACTCATGAAGAGGCTGAACGTGTTCTTAATTACTATCACCTTGGAGCCTGTCACCTTGGAGCCTATGGAAGTCATCTTTCTGGGATGGCTACAACTCAGAAAATATTATGTGCTGACTACTTTTGGCCCTCTATTTTCAAAGATTGTATTGAGGTAGTCAAAAAATGCCCACCCTGCCAAGCTTTTCACAAAAAGGCACACACCCACCCCACTCTGTTGCATCCCATTATTGCCACCGACCCCTTTGCCAAATGGGGCATTGATTTCATGTAGTTTAAGCCTACCACAGCAAAGGAGCACAGTTACATCATCATCAGCGTTGATTACTTCACAAAATGGGCTGAGGCTATGCCTACCTTTATGAATGATGGTCGTACTGTAGCTTGTTTCTTCTTCAACCACATCATCACTCGCTTTGGTGTTCCACAAGCCATTGTCACTGATCATGGTTCACACTTTCAAAACCAAATGATGAGTGAGTTGCATGCCAAGTTGGTTTTTTTCCATGAGAACTCATCCCTGTACTATCCTCAGGCAAATGGAAAAGTTGAAGCTATCAACAAGGTCCTGAAAACCACGATTCAACGTATGGTAGGGGAAAACAAGACATCTTTGCACCTACAACTTTTCTCCACTCTCTGGGCTTACCGTACTTCAGTGAAAACTACTACTGGATTCACTCCTTTCCAGTTAGTATATGGCATATAAGTTGTTTTATTGATCAAGTGTGAAATTCCCTCATTGAAACTCAAAGTAGAACTCCTACCTCACACTTATACCAAAGAAGAATGCTTCTTACAGCTGACCAGTTTAGATGAAACACATTGTGATTTCTCTCTCATTAACGAGACGTATCAAAAGTGAATCAAGAATCAATATGACAAATCCGTCCATCCTCGTACTTTTTCAGAAGGAGACCTAGTCCTCGTTTACGACTAGGATCATGATAAGTTAGGGACAGGTAAGTTAGAACCTCTGTGGCATGGTCCTTACATCGTGAAATGTTTTTTACATAGAGGCACCTACAAGCTAGTTGACTACGACGAAATCTCCCTGGGTGAGCCCCGGAATGGGCTTTACCTTAAGAAGTACTATGCATAGAACATCTAGCATGTGTGCTTTGTACACTATTTTATTTTTAGTTTTGTGTGTCTTTTCTCTTGCCTGAACGAGTTTTGCCTTAGATTCTCCTTCCTATCTTGCCTGAAAGGAATTTTGTCTTTTTAGTTTTGTTTGTGTGCGCATATGACATATTCCTTTCCTATCTTTTTCGAATTTGTGGATGGCGCTATTCAACACACCCAGAACATTGCTTCTACAACTTGGGTCATTTACCACTCTGACGAGCTGGTGAGTTTAGGAGGTATTTGCTTAGGATCAACAACTAAAAACATGGCAGAATATCATGGTTTCATCATAATTTTAACCGAAGCCTCCTCCCTAGGTATATCTCATATGATAATTAACTTAGACTCTCAACTTTTGGTCTATCAACTTAATCGAATATATGCTATTTGCAATCCTATCCTATTGCGTCTCCATCTACGAGTTCGTCGTCTTGA
Organism: Picea sitchensis; assembly: GCA_010110895.2. NCBI lineage: Eukaryota > Viridiplantae > Streptophyta > Pinopsida > Pinales > Pinaceae > Picea > Picea sitchensis. The sequence continues at coordinate 30,601 of SNQJ01S0027013.1, read as the reverse complement.
AAGAATGTTTGATTTTATCGAATACAGACACATACCAAGAGAACTTAATACAACTTTGGATTCATTAGATAATTACATCATGGATTGGTATCTTGCACATAGATGAGGTTTCATAAAGGAAATAAATCATACATCACATGTAAATTAAATGCATCACAAAAAGACATCATTATTTGCGAACATCATTTGGCATCATAAAAACTCAGATATGTATATATATACGGTGTGACAAAAAATGTTTGATTACATAAAAAAGTAAATAGAAGGGGAAAATTTTGGGTCCTCATGCCCATAACATCATCATATAGACTATACAAAAAAATATCAGAGAGGTCCTAGTCCTCCTATATCACATTGTGCTCTGAGTAGCACACCACCGCATGGGCTACTCATCTCAGTAAAGAGTTAATAATCTCGGGCACTCCCACTGTGTGTCTCTACAAGTGAAAGGGTACGTCCTGCCTCCTAAGAGGAGGGACACCCATCGTGATACCAAGGAGGTTTGTATCAACCTCTCGGAGACCCCCTGCCTCTACCTCATGATCTATTTCTATCTGAGCATCCCCGCGGTTCCCCAGTGTTGGTATCTCTACCGGACATGTTGCTCCCCTATCTGCATGATGAAACAATACATCCATTTAAAATTCTTCTATGTACCCAAAACAAAAAAAATATATTTTTAAAATAAAAAAACACTTGACAAGATCATTTTTGGTTTCTTACCTGACACGTCCCAGTCCACCCCATCTAGAAGGACCAAGTCCATGATCCCCTAGAAATCCACTCCGGTGTATGGGAAGTCTTCTATCATGATCAATTGGTGTCTCAACCAAGAAAAGAAGTCGCCAGTGAACCTGAACTCTGACTCTGTTCCTAGCCTCGGAGATAGACTAGTCCAGTGTTTCATACGTGGTTCTCCCACCGGTCATACTGCTAATGTAATATGAGTTTGCATTTGAGGAATGAGTTCTAAGAAGAACGAAACTAGAAATGAACCGTATTCGAACTGCTTCTGCTGCCTTGCTCTGCATCTCGAAATCTATTCCTTCACATTATGAAGGAACCCTGAACTCCAGTTAAATAGTGTTGGCTTCAGACAATGTAAACCATAGGCTACCTATGATCTTGAAACTAAGTGTGAGCTCGTACTTCCCTTTATACTCGTAATGGAAAATAGAATGGATCAAAGGGATAGATCCCTGATGTCTTTGATCGCGATCCTACCTACCACAAGTCTTGATCCTAGGAAACAATGGTTTGCCAAGTACTCTTCTACAGGCATGGGAAGTTCTCTCCGTCTGGATAAAATAATGGGGGCCCCTCTCTTTGAGAGGCCGGTCAGGAAATACACATCTTCCAACTTAATGGTGAGAAGATGCGTCCTAATTTGGAACCCCTGCTCCACGTCGTTCCACAAACCGGTCATATACTCGAGAATAAGAACCTCTTTCTTCATTTTTTGCATCTTAAAGAACTTGAGGAGACCGCAATTCCTCAAGGCGGCCCTTGATCGGGGAATTTTCAATGCAACCACTTCATTGTTCTCATGCTCTCTTTCTTTCCACTTGATCATGACTTTTGCCGAATTTACCTACAATCAACAACAAGAAAAAGTCATTAGTCATGCTATTTTGACAATTTTTGGGCAATCTAAAACTTAAAAAATATTTTTTTCTCTATTTAGGATGCCAACACCCCCTTTACACTCATATCAGGGCACCAAATCTCCCTCAAGAAGCTCGCTAGGGCGTTGCCAATTTTCATAATGCCCATGTTACCTTTTTGGAAGAGCGCTGGCATTTTTGGTCATTTTTCTTGTGCATTTCAAGCAATGCCCCTCTCACTCCCACATCAGAGTGTTGGCGCCTTCTTACCATCTTGCAGGGGTGCTAAAACAAATTGGGTAGCACTCCCCCTCAAATTCTAGAGGAGCATCGAACCCTTTTCGACGCTTGAGACAACCCAGGGCATCATTTTTAAAGACCAGTAATTGCCTGAAAAGAAATGTAAACCATGTAAATTTAAGAGAGTAAGAAGAGCACCAACCTGATACAGACGACGATAGAAATAGCTGACCGTATCTTCGGCACCGAACAAAGAAAGATTCACCCTCCAAAGCTCAATTTATCCACTTCTACAAATCTTTGCACAAATGAAATGGTAAAAGATATTTTTACCCCATATTACTATTTATAAAATTTCATTTTTGCCAAAGCATAGTTATTTTGGGTTTTTGAGAAATATTTTGGAGGCATTATTAATACCCTCGCGGGCATTTTTGTCATTATTGGTAGGTTTCAAGGTAGTTTCATTCGTTTCTTATCTTTTCACATTAATGCACATGGTCTTTTGTTCATTCTCACGCTCGAAAAAACACGAGAACACACTGAGTAACCTTTTATCTCATTTTCAGACTCGCATGGATAAATGAAAAAGGAACCCATTGGAGTCGTCTTTAAGCTCTTTTCAGACTCTCTAAACGTGAAAGTATTTCCAAGTGATCTTGCTTCCTTTCCCACTCGGTAAAAGGTTTGAAAGGGCGTCTTTCGAGTGATAATTTATCTCTTTTTCGACCTTGCGAGACTAACATTATGAAAAAGGACAATGCTGGAGTCGTCTTTAAGTTCTTTTTAGATTCTCTAAACATGAAAAATCACTGAGTTTACCTTCTCTAGACTCGTTAAATGATCATACATTGAAGGGCCCATACGAGACCGAACCCTTACTTCTTCCAGTTCGTTAAACAAAGGAAGAGGGACTTACCGAAGGTGAGTTATATCGAGCATGTGTTATCCTCCTCGAGATCATTAAATAAAAAATAGGTACTCGTATATCTGGATGGGGGAAAAAATTGAAGGAAGCAAGCCAAGCATTTTTGGAAAACATCACCAGTAACTCTTACGGTCTCCCTTGAACACGACACTTTTTCTTTGCACGCATTTTAATCCGCTGAACCTCTGGATTAAACCAATCCTCTGATTTTTCTTACTCCTTTGGGTCACCCGGCGAAAGTCACAATATCCATTACATCATCATGTTTTTTTCCATGTCATTTTTCTTCTATTGTGCCTCAGTGTTCAAGGGAAGTATCTGCCTCGAGAGTCAACCATCACAAATTTCCTGTTTCAATACCCGTGTCAGTCCATGTTCATTTGATGCACCAATTTACATTTCTGTGTCTGTTTCTTGTCATTTATGGGGGATACATCAAGGCCCTCCTTTGATGATTCTGTTCCTGTTGACTTAAACACATTATCCATAAACTAGACTTAGAAACCAGTTAGTACCTTGGGACCTGCATGCCTCAATGGCAGGCCTCCTCACTTTCAACAGTGGGTTTACATCATTGACCCCTGATCGGATGATTCCATGAATGTTCGACCTCAGCTCATCTATTCACATTCGCTGGACTGTACTATGGTACCTTGGGAATTATTGACATCAATGGTGATTTCCCTCGTACTTGTTAACAGTTCACCTCATTGATCAGTAATCAAGTGGTATCTACCACGTTCAACATCTGGACATCTATTCACATGGTTATATTCGTACCGCATCAAGATCGGTAAGAATACCCTGGGTTGAGTGATCACTCTGGTATGTACTTTACCCAGGTTGCGATAGAGTTTCTCTTGAATATTGACACATACGTTGTCACAAAGATTCACTTTGTATTGGTCCATGGCTATGTCTTGTCATTTCTTAGATCCACTGTGTATTTTTCATGGCTACGATCAGTTCATGTCATGGAAGTATAGATCCACATTGTATCTTTGGTGGCTATACTCTTTGTTAATATAATTATGGATCCGCAATGTATCTTATGGAGGCCATACCTTGCAAGTCTTTATCGCCCAAGCATAGGTATGCCTACCTTGGGTTTGAAACATGTCATAATATTTGTTTGATGGTTGTGTGTAGATTCTACTAGGTTCTCCACATCCATATCCTTGCTCGAAAAATTATACAAAGTACTTCAGTCATCACTTCTTCTAACTTCAGACTTTGGGGGGAAATCTGTTACACACCAAAATTACTCACTCCAATGATGACCTGTTTTCGTCATTACCAGTGATGCATTTTATCCATATGATGTCACAAGTGTTGCAAACATCATAACATCATCTTGCCTATGTCGTGTCTCGAATGACATTACAAGAACACTTAAGACACCTTCAAATACTAGTTTAAGAAGGAGAAATCACTTGACAAAGAGTACAAATATTTTACCATGGAAAAAACCACTCAAAAGTAATATTTGGAGGCCATCGATCCCCTACCCACTGTCAGGGAGTGCCAGCGCTCCCCACCCTCCTTTGGGGGAGCGTTGTAACACTCTGTGCCCCATTTTGAGGGAGCACTGGCTTGTTTGAGAGAATTTTGGACTGTTGAGGAAAATCAGGGATAAATCCCCCTCATCTTTGGAGTTAGTTGGATTTGAATCTGAGGTCAAGGCTAGATATTAGGGAGGATCCAAAACTGATGGAGAAAGATCCTCAAACTATCCCAAGAATCTCTAAGGTGGTTAGGCCTCTCCAATCCTATATAAGGAGGCCTCTTCATGGTGGAAGGGAGATACATGCAAGGCAACAAACTTATGATCTCATAAGGGAGATTTATCAGTGAAAGTTACAATCATTCTGATCGTGGAACTTTTGAGCAAGGGTCTGGACAAAGAGATCTTGGTGAAGCTGCTGCATCTACATCTATGGTTGTAAGAAATTTTCTTTGTTTTCATTAATATATATATGTGCTGGGCCTACTTCCTTCAAATTTGTGTATGTTTCATGAATTTGTTCTTTTTGATAGATCTATTTTGAAGCTAATCATGGTAGGAATAGGAAGTATGTTTTTTCATTGTTGTTCCTTTGATTGCAGGACCTTATGAAAGACTTGGAGATCAAGATTAGCCTGGATCGATCAAGGACAAATGTTATTAAAGGTATTTATATTCCTTTCTTCTTATTCCTTGACTAGTTTAGATTTATTAGAAGGAATGTCAGTATTCAACATTTGCACCTTTCTCTCTTGGTTATAGGGGTCTAGTATCCAAGAGGAAATCCACTTGTTCATAGGGGGATTCTCCTGTAACAATTGTCGAGATGGATTGTCTTTAGGAGAGAAGGAGATGGGAATGAATGTTGAGTTCAGAGTTCATATTTGGATATTATAGAGCTGAGAGTTAGTGAGTATAATTTTGTAATGAAGGAACCAATGAGTTAGGACTAGAGCTAGAGCCATGGACAAGAACTAGAGCCAGTAGTAATGACCTAGATCCATAGTTACATTTGTTGCTAAGAGACAAAGTCAGAGCCATGTTCTAGAGGAGTACACATAAGTACATTGATCCAGATCGGTTTCCTTGAGATTTTGGAGGATCAAGAAAAATATCAGACAATGGAGTTCCAAGACAAATATCATATTCAAGATGAATATCCAAGACATAGTTCCAAGATGAAGACCCAAGATGAAGTTCCAAGATGAAGATATGAGATGGGGACCCAATATAGAAGTTCAAGATGGATATTTAAGAGGTATTTCTGAGACAGGGATAATATTCAAGATGAAGTTCCAAGATGGAGATTTAAGATGAATATCAAACAAAGTTCATTTCAGTAAGGTGGAAGAGTGAGGAAGATTTATCTTCACTAAGTTGTTGAATAATCCATACTTTTGGAGGTCCAAAAGATCTTAATTGGGGAGGTGTGATCCAAGAGTATCCAGAATGATACAAAATTGATCATCTCAAATGCTAATGAAAATGAATTTATTATGTAGAGATCGACGAGACATTTCCAACAATGTGTGAATCACCTCAAATGGATGTCGTATCATAAAGTTATGGATTTTCAAAGTTTTGCTAAAAACGAGGAAGACGAAAAAAATAGGGGTGTCATGTGGCAGACCATAGGATGACACATGGACCATCCATATAGCTGACATTGTGACATCATGATGATGTGGAAGTATGAGAGGTTGAGAAGTGTCACTCAAAGTTGGCATTTTCTGCACCCAACTGGACTAGTAAAAAGTTGTGACATGTCATTTGTACAATGACATGGAATCCATACTGTCCATGTGGAACCAATGAAAGGGTGACATGTGGTAGGTCATAGAGTGACGTGGAAGGTGAAAGGTACATTAAGGTAGTGATGTGTCAGACAAGTGGCAGTTGATGCATGCATTGACTGTACAACAGGTGGACCAACCACAGAGTGCCATGTGGCACTCTCCGATTGGCCAATATTGGCTAAGGAGAATTAAAATAGTTGGGCTCGACAGGGTTTGAACCCCCAACCTCCATAGGAATATTCCAACGACTTAAAAATATTCTCCTACCAATGCGCCAACCATATTGGTTGTTTAAACTAATGGGAACATAATTATTTAAAATTAATCAATAAGCCCTGGGAATGTTGTGGAGCGGATAGGGGTTTGGCCCCATGACCTAGCACTATAAAAAACTAACACCTAGCCATGTACGGAAGCAAGGAATTGGCGTGGAATTACGTGGACATGCTGACAAGAATCTCGAGGTGGTATTTTAGACAAGTACAATAGTTGTAATTTTGTCTCGAAGTGCATGCCAAAGAGGGTCTTTGTGCACTATGTCTGAACATGGTCACGTTTATACACATTTTTCTCAGTTTTCTAAGAGGAGTGTTGAAACATATATATTTTTCTAAACTTTAGACTAAAATAATTTTTATTTTTGTTTAAATAAAAACAAGAACAAGAACGCACTGGACACCACCATCGAATGAAGCCTTCTGATTAACCCAATGATATAAAATCTTTTTAAATATTGGAGTCACCCTTTCTTTAAAAAGTCAAAACACTAAGACAACTTCCAAAGTATCAGGTTTTGGGGTTTCACGATATAAGCAGTTTGACATACAATGAACACCGAAATCTCGATATACGAAGTCACGAAAGTTAGTTTAAAAATTAAACCAAGTTAATTAAAATGATTAATAATGTTTAATGGTAATTAAAACTTATCGTAATTTCGTGTTTCGGAAATCCCGCCTCAAATGACAACTTAAAATTCTTATATACAAAGTCATGAAATCCTTATTTAATTGCGATTAATTAAAAAAGAAGAAGTTAAACATACTTAATATAATTTTAACCAGTCGCATTTTTGGGAATTGGGGAATTATCACTCATCACACCCAAAAAACCCTGAAGAATGAAGTACCAAAAACATTAAGTTCTTAAGCATGTTTAATTTAACCTCTAACCAAAAAATTAACGATATAAATTGATTTTTCGCAGATTCGCGTTTCAGGATATTTCAATGTTGTTACGTCCAAAACTCCTAGTCGCGAATCGCCGAAATTTGGTAATATTTATTATGGATCAACGGAAATATTTTATAGCGTAAGGCATGTATCTCCAGTTGTACTCTCCTCATTAAAACAAATAAATTCATCATCCATAGAAGCACGCTCGAATTAAGGCAGACTGAGGGTGAATACAAGTTTTTATTTCAAATTTCATTCTCACTTTCAGCAAAGTAGTAAGTTTTACTCAAGACAATCTTACGCCTTCTCCTCTGTAACAGGTATTTGCTTTTTATCACAGGCATCATGGCACCCAGGAAAACGTTGAAGAAGAGTGATGAGGCCGGTGAAGGATTAAACCTGAACTCAAACGTTCTGTCTGATACCACACCACATGTTGTAGATTCAATTAGGTCATGGATGCAAATTTTTGAAATCTTGGAGCACAAAGTCATAAATTTCCCATATGATTCTGGAGACGAAAAGAATGATAAGCTTGGAACTAAACTCAGATTTATAGCAGAGGCAGAACTTCATAAAATAGCTACACAACCGAAGCTCATTCCATACAATGACATGATAAAATGGGCTTTGGAGAACACCGATGTGCAGACCAAGAGCATCATTAATCATAAAAAGGCCATCGTCAGCTCTTTCAAGCCATAACACATTCAAGTAATGTACAAGCTATCCCCTGTTTCTAAATATATTTATAATGCTACACTCGTAGAATAATTTCAATGAAAGGATTGTGCAGAATTTGACCGAACCTACCCAGATATAGTTAAAACATGTTGGGGAATTCTAGCAAAATTTAGAGCTGATTCTCATGGTGTTTATGCCACCGCATCATCAAATGAATATATGGTCTATATAGCCATGATTTTATGTAGACTTTTTGGAAGGAAAATCCCTACTCATTTCTCGGTGGAATGGGTATCAATCATGAATGAGGTAGACGAGGGTTTCACTTTCGACTGGGCTAAGATTCTATCAGATAACCTAACCAAAGAAATTGTTGAGTACCAAACGACGAAGTTAAAAGGCCAATTTTTAGTTTTTTATATGTCCGCATATGTCATGGATGCCATCTGTTACATAACTCCATTTCCATTGATGAATTGGAATTGGAACCCAACATGCATAGAGCCTATCCATTTTTATCATGCTAAATTATGGGAAGAAAAGGTGAAAGATTTCTTTTATGAAATCTGTCATGATTTAGTGAATCTTGTGCATCAAACATTATATGGATATCCACCCCCTCGAATTTCAGAGAAAATTATGGAAAACCTTAAAATAGTGGCAGATTGGTTTATTGAAGATAATTTCTCTTATATCAAAGTTTTTAGATTCTCAATTCCCCCTCATGCTCTCCCAAAGTTTCTACCTGATAGACTAGTGTGTAGAGAAGTGGCTTACCAAATGATAACATGAGGCATCGACAAAGAGCTAAAAACAGCTTAGAAGAAATTCTGGCTATATTTTCCTCTACAGGTTGGAAGGTTTTCACTGCTAAATTTTGGCCATTCCAAGGTAGAAACTGCAGCATTAGAGGATGTTAAACTAGTGGACGTCGAGTTCAGAAGGGATGATCCATTTCAAATTGTGGTAAAACACCTAGATCAATGCAATATGAAAACATATGAGCATGAAGACTCCCCCTGTGATGACATATTCAATGGAATCAGAGCTTATCTGGAGGTACTAGATAGAGTCCAAGCGCTACCCCCTGACCTACATGCCAACTTTTTCACTTTCCAAAAACACAGACGAAGTGGGTTGCCCAAGATACTACAGGGAGAATCAATAATCACTCCTCTAGAACAAGGAATTATACCTCCAAGTTTTGAACCAAATTCCTTTGGTAAACACATTACTGAGGAAACCCCAAAGAATCCCAGAGTGTCTTAACAAGGGTTAGAAACTTCGCAGGAAGAATATCCAGAGTCTGAAGCAGAGTTTAAATCTGAGACACTTCTAAAACATAATCAAATTATAATCCCTTTATCATCAACTACTCCTGTTGATACCTCCAAAACAATAGAAATAACACAATTCACAGAGTTAGGCAATCCTATTACAACATTAACCCCTTTACAATTAAGTTTTGGGACTCCCAATATCGAAGTTATATACGTAAGCGATCTTACCCCGATGTCTATTGAAGAGATACCTTCCTCTCAATTCTTTTTCAGTAAGACGAGGAAAGCTGTGGTGAAACAAGAAATACACCGAAAAGAAGGTACAATGGTAAAAAAGCACAGAGTATTATTAGATGGGAAAAAAATGGAAGATGAAGATTTTTCTACAGAGGTGGCAGGCTCTTTGGGATCTTTTGCAATGACCAACTTATTCTCCGTTGATAATCTGAAAGAAAGGCCAAGGCATAGGAATCAGATGATAATTCAGCTGCGAGATAAAATAAGGGATACAAATAATAATATAAAAAACGAAAACAACAAAGGAATCGAATAGGCTGGAGCCAACGACAAACAAGAAATTCAACAACTTAAATCTGATCTTGAAGAGGTACACAAGACTGCTCAAGAAATTCAAGTGAAGGTCATCCAACAAGAAGAATTAGTAAGGCAACTGCAATCTAAATTAAGTTCCACTGAAAATAAGGTTGTAAATATAGCAGTGTTTCAAGCCCAGGCACTGGAAGTGCATCAAAAGCTGGAAGAAGCACAAAAAATCTTGTTTTCTAAGGTAGGGATCATCCAAGATTATTTTCAGGAGATGGATCAATCATTAGATAATATTGGTTTCATAGAAAAAGAGGCTATTGCAGCCCGAACCACCTTTCAAAAAGAAGTCACATCTTTGTCTAGAGAAGAGGTACCAGTAACTCCCAGATTGACTGTCACAGAACAAATCAGGGGTGATATAATACTAAAGACATGGGAGACCAATTTAACCGAGAGTAAAAGAATGGCCAAAGAAGTAAAGGAGGATTGTGAAGAGGCTTTTGATTTGCTAGATAAAAAATCACTAGGCATTGGAAAGGATGATTGTTTTGGAGTACTAGGACAAATCAATTTTATAAAGCATCAATTGGACATCAAAGAAATCTTAAATGAAGCTCATATTGAAATTTTACAATTGAAACAAGTTGATGTTGCTCAAATGGATAGATGGCTGTGTTGATATTGAGAGGGGGGTGAATCAGTATCAAGTACAATTTAAAACCTTTTTTAACTTATACTTAAACCATTCAACTATATCCAATGAGAAATGAACAATAGTATAAGAGTTACACCAATACACCACAATACACCATGCACAATATATGANATGTGCATTTTCCTTCATGTCCAAATACCTTCATCAATCTTGTGGTCCAAAACCCATGACTAGGGTTGACATCAATGACAACAACCAATATTCCAACAGGCTGGTAAAGCCAGATTTACAGTTGTAGTGAATAAATTTTGAAGGTAAAAGGATTGAAGACAGGTTGCCTAAATTACAGAGAAAACTGTAACTTTTTGAGGCAAAGGATGTGACAGAGCCTTCAAGAATATTAGTACAATTTCTAAGTAGGTGCGTCGAGTGTCTTGAGCCAGGTGAAGGAAGTACTTCAAAAAATCGATGAAGTAACACATGCATGCCCATTCTGCTAGTATGAGAGAGAGATAGAAAGTAACCAAGTGAAATGGTTCAAGTTTTTATTTTGTAACTGTTAGCATCTAGGAGTAAGGAGAATTCCAACTGCCCAGGGTTGGTAAAATTTTGTATACATATAATTTCAAAAGACTTAAAGAAGGATTTTTCCTGGCCGATTGTAATACAAAGATCTCTCCTTTTTGAGAATCAAGACAAATGTAAACAAAAGACTCCATATTTCGTCAATCTTGAGTTATGTGTTCTTCTGTTCTTTCGTATTTCAGCATCTTTATTCATATGTCTTTGATGAATGCTTAATCACAACTTAGTACAACATCTACTGTGGTTATATGTTTCATTTAGTTATCTGATTGTTACATATTTTTCTCTGTGTTTTCTATTAGAAAATACAAGACCCGTGAGTTAATTTGATTGCTACATTTTATGCTTCATTAAAGGTTTCTCATCTATTTTCTTCTTTTGTAGCAGAGTAAGATTCTTCTATGATTGATGCCTCACTTTGTTTAACAACTTTATGTTTTTCTCTCATCACATTCATTATTTTCAGATTTGACTCAGATAGGGAAAATGACCTTTGAACTGTTATGTCATTAATTCAATTTTAGGAACTTTCCTCATATAATTGAAAACAAAAAAAAAAAACATAAAAAACAATAGATCTTTTAACTTTTTTTTCTCCGTGACTGTACCTGTTGCAAGACAACCTAATATTGAACCCGGTCTTAGAGATCAGACCAACATTGCATTAAAATTGTTTAATACCATCTTAGAGACTGCTAACACCTGGGTTGAACTTGAATGTTCATGGGCAGTGATTGAATAGGACATAAGTGTCCAAGAATGTTGGGAAGCTAGGCAAAGACAACTTAGAAATCATACATAACTTCTTTCCCTAAAGAATTGATTTTCTTTTCATATTAAAATCTCTCTTTATTTTTCGGATGCCTTGACATTATACATTGAATCCTTAAGTATAAACTCAGGAAAAACATCTTCTTGGCGCCGTTGCCGGGGAATGAAGAAACAAAGTTATTTTTCCCTGGGAAGAACGACATTGGTAAAGTTTCTTTCTTTGATAGTGAACAAAGATTGAATACATTATAAGGATAATTTTTATCTTTCACTTTGCGACTCCACAACTAATAAATTGTCATTTAATCAAAAAAATACTAGAGAGAATTCAGACGATAAGCAACCCTTGCCTATATCCAACCCTGGAAAAATTTTCAAACCAAGAAGATACCTTAAACAAAATACTTCATCAAGAAGTAAGATTTATCAACCCAAATTCACACAACCAAATACTAAGGGTCTACTTGAGCAATTATCTTCACAAGAAGGTTCCACCCAACTCCTTTTCAGAGAAAAATCTATCGACAGAATTGAAACCCCAGAACCTGAGTTGGTTTTACTCGAGTTTAAAATTGAGACTTTTCCAACTGTCCCCTTTACCAATAGAGGTAAAAGATCTATCTCACTTCCTGCTTCGATTGAAATTTCATTAGTTCCCGAAGTCTAGCTTCCAAACTCTCAAAGTTCAGAAGAATATACTTTATACCTCGACTCGATTCCTGTTGGTTCTCCTGTGTACACATCATGTGAGTCCGAAGAAACTAGTCCTCATTTTCCAGTTCCCTTTTTTCAAATCTATCTTCCCCCGACGGTCAATTCTCTAAAACCATTCCACTTTACCCAGACATAACCGGAAGGTCACCACGCATATTTAAAAGTATTCTCTATAATCTCCAAGTTTCACCCTCTAAATTATCAATGGTTGCAGCTGGAGGAGGTGGTGCTAGTGGTGGAGGAGGAGGTGGTCAAGTACTACCCCCACCCCCTAGAATATTTGATAAAGTAGCTTCTAGGTATGCTCCTTTGGTCCTCCAGTCCCTCTCCATGATTTACCTGAAAATTATATGAAAATCCTGCTGAAATTCACAAGAGAGGGATATTTAACTGCGACTGAACACTTTAATTTCTTTGATCAATTTGATGACATCCTAGGTCTTGAACATGAGGATGTTTATTCAAGACTCCTAGTTCAAAATTTCAAAGGACAGGTGAGAACCTGGTTCCAAGGACTACTGGAAGGATCCATAGGATCATATGATGAGTTGGAAAATGCTTTTATCAGACAATGGGGAGAAATGAAAGATCATATTTATCATCTAATTGAGTTTGGAGCTTTGAGAAAGAAAAATTCAGAATCAATTCTTGAATTTACTCAAAGATTTAATAAACTATATAATAAGATTCCAGCTGTGGTTAAACCTTCCCAATGTGCAACGAAAGTAAGTTTTGCTGGGGATTTTGATCCAAATTTATCTCTATTATTAAGATAAAGGAGATCTGTTGATCTCACTAAAATGCAGGATGACGCTGTAGAAATTGAATCGAACATGATGGCATTGAGAAAGTTAAAAGATAAATTTGAAACGGGAAATAAAGAAACTAGGCAATTCAAGGAACAAGTGGGACCCTCCAGAGTTGGAAGATCCTTGGAAGATAAGATGGATGACATGTCTAGAATAATCAAAGAATTGTCGAATAAAATCTTGAGAATGGAATTGGACCAATCAAAGAATGATCAGTTCCCTAGAAAGGATTTCAGAAGGAATTCTAACCCTCAAATACAACAAAGACAAATGAAGAATGAAGAACAAAAGATTCAAGTCCCCTTTAAGAAAGAAAATTTTATAGGAGGAGAAGACATGCAAAATTTTGAGGAGTTCGAGGAAGATATGAATAATCTTGGTGATGATTGTCAGGAACTTTATTTGACGAGACACGATTATGAAAAATCTCTAAACGTAGAAGGTTGGTCTAATAATGACGAGAGTGTGAATATTACAAACAATTCTTCTTATCAAGGAATCGTTGATAATATAATGGCCGAGCTCTAACATAAATATAATCTAAGGCCTAGAATAAAAAATGTCACAACTGCCCCACCAAAACAAATCTTACCAAGAGGGGAAATAGACGAGGCAGATCCAAAAGTTGTTGAAAGATAGACCGTTAAAACCAAGGCCGCTGACAAAACCAAGGTTGCTGACACATAGTATACCAAGACAAAGGCAACAAAAACACCAGTTGTTAGTACAAGAACAATGAAAATTCCCATAGTACAAACAAAAATAGCTGAAACAAAAGCAACACAAATTAGTAAATCATAAAAAAAGGAGATAGAAATCCAAACCAGAGAAGTTAATAAGACAATGGGAAATTTCAGTCTAAAAAATGAAATTAACAAAATCAAAATACCTATACCTCTGGTTGAACTGGCAAAAAATCCTATATATAGAAAGCAAATTGCTAAAATGATTAATTTTTCAGATAATGAAAGTCAGGCTGACGTTATAAATTTGGATGATGATAAGACTAACATAATTTTTGTTCCACATTTTGAAGGTGCCATAGATACTGTCGCTCCTTTCTATATTATGCTAAATATGCATGATCACCTGCTCCATAATTGCATGTTGGATTCTGGAGCTTCTCACAATGTGATTCCCAAAGCTATTATGGATAGAATTGGTCTCAAAATCACTCGACCATATGAATATTTGTATTCTTTTGATTCAAGAAAGGTTAAATGTGTGGGTATGATAAAAGATTTAGTAGTTAACCTTGCACAGATTCCTATAAAAAGTGTCTCGATGGATGTGGTTGTTGCTGATATACCTCCTAAGTATGGCATGCTGTTATCCAGGTTTTGGGGCGCCAAAATTGGAGGATCCCTGCAACTCGACATGAAATACGCCACAATCCTGATCTTCGGTGGACAGTTCACTCACTTTTACAGAGAAACAAGGTTGTTGTTTATAGTAAGTGATCCGTTGAACCCAAATAACTACCCTGTTTATATTGCCGATCAGGGTTTAAGGAATTTTATTTTATCCATTGGTGATGATTTAGATGTATGTATAGAAGAAAATTGTATAGAAAAAGAAGAAAAGACAAGTAAAGATGTATATAGTTATGGAGTTTGGAAAATGTATTTTGATGGTGCTTCATCTTGTGAAGGAGCAGGAACTGGAGTGTTGTTTGTGGCACCTGATGATGAGTTTATTATCCCATTTTATTACAGGTTATAGTGGGACATAGATTACACTAACAATGTATGTGAATATGAATACTTGGTCTTAGGATTAGAATCCGCCAGGAAATTAAAGATTAAGAACTTATAAGTCTATGGTGATGCTGAATTGATCATAAAAAAAATTAATTGTCAGTACTAGGCTAAGAAACCAAGGTTGAGATCTTATAGAAATTGTGCCTGGGATATAATCGAGAAGTTTTTCTCATTAGTTAATGTTTATTACATCCCTAGAACTGAAAATCAATGGGCAGATTCATTGGCTAAAGAAGCCTCAACGTTTGTGCCTCCTACGATTTTCAAACTTAAATACCATATAGAGATGAGACATAAACCTTCCATACCGAATAATATTCAACATTGGTAGGTTTTCGAGGATGATGAACAAATCAGGAAATTTTTAGAAGTGGTGGATGAATTTGCCGAAACACATATCGACCAAGAAAATCAGAATGATCCCACTTGGATTATGCAAGAAGGGGAAGATCCTCAATAATTTCAGAATAAGATTGTTAATCATTGTATGCTTATTTTGAAAAATAATCAGATCCCCAAAGGTTTGATCCCCTTAGAGAGGTTATTTAATCATGATGACATTCCTTTGAATTCCACTTTACAGCCTCAGCCAGAAGAAGTTTAAGATTGTGATATAGGCACCAAAGAAAATCCTAGGTTGGTAAAATTATCTAAGTACCTTCCTCTTGAAATAAAAGTTAAATATATTGAGTTTCTTAGACAGCATAAAGATGTTTTTTCTTGGTCCTATGATGAATTAAGAACTTATGACACCACTATAATGGAACACAAAATTCCTCTGAAGCAAGGTGTCAAACCATTCAGGCAGAAGCTCAGACAGATTAATCCTATATTGCTGCCTGTGATAGAGAAAGAGGTAAAGAAACTTCTAGATGCCAAGATCATTGTCCCACTTAGATACTCTGAGTGGGTAGCTAATTTAGTTTTGGTACGAAAGAAAAATGGTGAAATCAGACTGTGCGTAGATTTTAGAAATTTAAACAGATCATCACTCAAAGACAATTATCCATTGCCTAAAATGGATCACATCTTAGAGAAAGTAGTAGGAGCTAATAGAATTTCTATGATTGATGGATTTTCAGGCTACAATCAAATTGTAGTCTATGAGGATGATAAAGAGAAAACCACATTCACCACCCCATGGGGTACCTTTATGTATGATAAAATGCTTTTCAATTTAATGAATGCAGGAGTGACTTTCCAACGAGCTATGGACATCATCTTTGTCGGTGAAAGATATAAGTTTGTTGTTATTTATATTGATTATCTAGCTATGTTTTCTAAATTTGATGCAGAAAATTTAGTAAATCTCAAGCAGACTTTTGAAAAATGTCACAAATTTGGTTTGTCTTTGAACCCCAAAAATTCTCATTTTGCAATGCAAGAAGGTAAACTCTTAGGTCACATAGTGTCTAGAGATGGAATTAAAATTGATCCAAAAAGGATTGAAGCTATAGATACTATTAATATTCCTAGGAATAGGAAATAAATTCAGTAATTTTTAGGAAAAATAATTTTTTTGAGAAGATTCAGACCAAATTTCGCTGAAATTGTAAAATTGATTATAGATATGCTTAAGAAAGACAGCGAGGTCAAGTGGAAAAGTGAGGCCAAGGCATCATTCAAACGTATTAAGAAGGTCATAGGTGAAGCACCAGTACTAGCAAGTCCTGATTATTTGAAAGAATTTTTGATTTTTTCATTTGCTTCCGAGCATACTATTGCAGCCATATCATTACAAAAGAATGATGAGGGTTTTGAGCAGCCAATTGCATTGTTTAGTAAAAGTCTCATAGATGCTGAGCTAAAATATGATATATTGGAAAAGCAAGCTTATGCAATGGTGAAAGCCCTCAAAGCTTCCAGAACCTATGTACTACATTCAAAGATTATTGCTTATGTACCCACCAGTTCTGTTAAGGATATACTGGTTCAACCCAATAGCGATAGAAGGAGAGGCAGATGGTTAGCCAAAATTCAGGAGTTTGAACTGGAAGTTAAACCGAACAAACTTATTAAATGTCAGGGCTTGGCTAAATTGTTGGCTGAATCAAATATAAAATCCCTTGAAATAAATCTTCTGCAAGAGAACGAAGGATTTTTAGAGATAGACGAACTCGATTTCACTTTACCCGCAACTGAAATTTTAGAAAAATTCTCTTCTTCAGCTTGATACAAAGACATGTTTCTTATCTACTGACCCTTCAGTGCCCCAATGACCTAACCCATATAAATCTAGGACATTAAAGTTACACGTTGTAAAATATTGTATTGTAGATGGTTAATTATATTGGAAAGATCCCCTAGGTTTCTTACTGAGCTGTTTAGTAGAATCCAAAACAGAAAAATTTATAAATGAATTCCACAAAGGAGTGTCTGGAGGACATCACCCTTGGAGAGAAACAGATTATAAAATCTTAAGAGTTGGATATTATTGGTCGAAATTATTCACTGATGTAAATAATAAAGTCAGAACTTGTAATCCTTGTTAGTTGTTCACAGGCAAGCAAAAATTTATGGCATTACCTTTAGTTCCAGTTAAAAATGAAGCTCCATTTCAACAATGGGGTCTTGATTTTATTGGATAAATTCATCCACACTCGAGTGCTCAACATAAATGGATTCTAACTTGTACAAACTATTTTACTAAATGGGTGGAAGCTATTCCTACACGAAACACAACAGACGTAGTAGTGATCAGTTTTTTGGAGGAGAATATTCTATCAAGATTTGGTTGTCCTCATAAAATAGTTACTGATAATGCTTAGGCCTTCAAATACATGGCCATGATAATTTTTTGTCAAACGTATAACATTGTGCTAGGACACTCCACGACCAACTATCCACAGGGAAATGGATTAGTCAAGTCATCTAACAAAAGCCTGATCACTATAATTAAGAAAGTACTGACTGAAAATAAGAAAGCATGGTATGTACATTTAAAATATGCTTTATGGGATAACAAGATAGGCACAAAACGGTCAATCAAAATGTCTCCATTTCAGATGGTATATGGTACTGACGTTATTTTACCCATAAATCTAGCACTGCCAGTAATGAAACTCTAGCAAGACTCAAAATAAGATCCAAATGACATTACCAGGAGGATAAATCAATTGATTGAAGTTCAACAAAATAGGGCTGAAGTAGATGAAAAACTATAGAAATATCAATATATTATGAAAGCCTTATTTGACCAAAAAGCTAAAAATAGAGAATTTCTCCCTGGTGATTTGGTTCTAAAATGGGAAGCCAAAATAGAGGATGCTGGGAAACATGGTAAGTTTGATCAGATATGGTGCGGATCGTACAAAATTACAGCCTCTGAGGGAAAAAAATGTTTTTTTGTTAGAAAATCTTGACAGAAAGATCCTTAACGCCCCTATTAATGGGCGTTACCTCAAACATTTCATGTAGTAATACAATTCCAAACTCTCATTGTACATACCGGTTTGGTTTTCACTTTTTATTATAATTTGCGTCCCTTGATAGGTTTTTATTTTCAT
>SNQJ01S0027013.1:0-11910 GCA_010110895.2 Picea sitchensis | reverse complement strand
CCTGACATTTTTCACGATCCATCTTATTGCAGGATACAGGCTGATAACAGGGTGATAATCTCTAGCAGGAATCAATACTCGCATTGAATATCCCTCAAAACAGGTGATAAACTAACAATTTGCTTAACTAAAAATATAGAAAAATTCTGAGGTATGAACTTTCGTCTTGTTAACCCAAGTCAAAATTAAAAAAATATATATTAGTGAAATTGTTAGAAGTTTCATTTGAGTTAATATTGTCACCTTAAAAAAAAGAGTTTAATTACAAAAATAACTTTTCTTTCTGATCTTTGAAGAAGAAAAAGAGCTTCACTTTGACTTTGAAAGATTAAGAACAAGTTTTCGACTTGAGAACATGCAAGAAATCAAATGGTATTCCTGAATTTAACTGAAATACAAAGTGTGTTTGAGTTAAGCCTAATTTCTTTAATCCTTTTACCAGACTTAAACTGATTAAATTCGCTCAAGGAAAGTCCCTGGAAAATAAATATTTCCCATGAAAACTTCTTGGTAAGCGAAGATGTTTTGATAGTCAAAAAAGGATTAGTTCAGAGTAATCAAAGTGAGTTAACGAACTTCTATTGCTAAAATATAAATGGATATCATCCCTGGTATATTTTATTATGTACAAATTGATTTCCTTCACTTCATGTTTGATTAAATATAAGACAGATGGTGAAAGGAAATTCATAAAATGATTGCCCCCATCTAGTCTAAACAAAGATGATGAAAGGAAATTCATAAAAATATTTCCCTCATCTCAACATTTAAATGCAAAGTTATTAATTGAAGTGATGAAAGGAAATTCAATATGGGAATTAGATAACTTCACCAGGGTACTGAACAGGCTCGCTGGTATTGAAGCAATGTCTATGATATATATAAGGATGTTATACATGTATTATAACATACTCTAACAACTATTTCCTTTTCAATATAGATCTACATTTTAATCTAACATGGGACTCCCTGTTTAAAACATTAAAATCACTTTTCCTTGATGTGAATAAAATCGAACAAAGTCTGATAGATTGATTAAGGTTGTTTTGATTATCTCAAGCAATTCTGAAATCAGTTTAAGAGAAGTAAGTAATTCAAGTCTAAATTCAAGATTGATGAACGATTAAGTTTTGAAAGTTTTCAGAGGTATGGATGAAGTCCTAAGTCCTTCTTTGTGTTTTTTTTGGGAATGTGTTTCACGGAACTGCAATAATGACTCCATTTACCCAATAAAGGCACTCGGTCTACATGTTCTTCTAGTCTCACAATGAGACAAGATACCTAGATGGAGCCTATGTTGAAACATATATATTTTTCTAAACTTTAGACTAAAAGAAGTTTCATTTTTGTTTAAATAAAAACAAGAACAAGAATGCACTGGACACCACCGTCGAATGAAGCCTTCTGATTAATCCAATGGTCTAAAATCTTTTTAAATATTGGAGCCACCCTTTGTTTAAAAAGTCAAAACACTAAGACAACTTCCAAAGTATCGGGTTTCGCGATATAAGCAGTTTGACATACAATGAACTCCGAAATCCTGATATGTGAAGTCACAAAAGTTAGTTTAAAAATTAAACCAAGTTAATTAAAATGATTAAGAATGTTTAACAGTAATTAAAACTTATCATAATTTCACATTTCGGAAATACTGCCTCAAACGACATCTTAAAATCCCGATATACAAAGTCACAAAATCCTTTTTTAATTGTGATTAATTACAAAAAAATAGTTAAACATACTTAATATAATTTTAACCAGTCACATTTTTGGGAATCGGGGAATTATCACTCATCACGCCCAAAAAACCTCGAAGAATGAAGTCCCGAAAACATTAAGTTCTTAGGCATGTTTAATTTAACCTCTAACCAAAAAAATAACGATACAAATTGATTTTTCGCACATTCGCGTTTTGGGATCTTTCAATGTTGTTACGTCCAAAACTCCCGGTCGCTAATCGCCGAAATTTGGTAATATTTATTATGGATCAACGGAAATATTTTATAGCATAAGGTGCGCATCTCCAGTTGTACTCTCCTCATTAAAAAAAATAAATCCATCATTCGTAGAAGCACACTTGAATTAAGGCAGACTGAGGGTGAATAAAAGTTTTTATTTCAAATTTCATTCTCACTTTCAGTAAAGTAGTAAGTTTTACTCAAGAAAATCTTACGCCTTCTCCTATGTAACATGTATTTTCTTTTTATCACAGACATCATGGCACCCAGGAAAACATTGAAGAAGAGTGATGTGGCCGGTGAAGGATCAAATCCGAACTTGGACGTTATGTCTGATACCACACCACATGCTGTAGATTCAATCAGGTCCTATATGCAGATTTTTGAAATCTTGGAGTGCGAAGTCATAAATTGCCCAGGTGATTTTGGAGACGAAAATACTGATAAGCTCAGAACTAAACTCAGAGTTATAGCACAGGATGGACTTCATAAAATAGATACATGGCCGAATCTCATTCCATACAATGACATGATAAAATGGACTCTGGAGAACACCGATGTGTAGACCAGGAGCATCATAAATCATCAAAAGGACATCGTCGACTCTTTCATGCTAGAACACATTCAAGTAATGTACAAGATATCCCATGTTTCTAAATATATTTATAATGCTGCATTCGTAGAAGATTTTCAATGAAAGGAATGTGCAGAATTTGACCAAACCTACCTAGATATAGTTAAAACATGGTGGGGAATTCCAACGAAATTTAGAGCCAATTCTCATGTTGTTTATGCCACCGCATCATTAAATGAATATATGGTCTATATAGCCATGACGTTATGTATACTATTTGGAAGGAAAATCCCTACTCATTTCCCGGTGGAATGGGTATCAATCATGCATGAGGTAGTCGAGGGTTTCACTTTCGATTGGGCTAAGATTTTGTCAGATAACCTAACCAAAGAAATTGTTGAGTACCAAACGGTGAATTCAAAAGGCCAACCTACAGTTTTTTATATGTCTGTGTATGTCATGGATGACATCTGTTGCATAACTCCATTTCCTTTGATGAATTGGAACTGGAACCCAACCTGCACATGACCTATCCATTTTTATCATTCTAAATTATGGGAAGAAAAGGTGAAAGATTTATTTTATGAAATCTGTCATGATGTACTGATTCCTATGCATCAAACATTATATGGCTATCCACCCCCTTAGATTTCAGAGCAAATTATGCAAAACTTTAAAACAATTGCAGATTGGTTTATTGAAGAGAATTTCTCTTATATCAGAGTTTTTGGATGCTCAATTCCCCCTCATGCTCTCCCAAAGTTTCTACCTTACAGACTGGTGTGAAAATAAGTGGCTTACCAAATGATAACATGAGGCATCAAAAAAGAGCTAAAAGCAGCTCAGAAGAAATTATGGCTAGCTTTTTTTCTACAGGCTGTAATGTTTTCACTACTAAATTTTGGCCATTCCAAGGTAGAAGCTGCAACATTAGAGGATGTTAAACTGG
Source organism: Picea sitchensis (assembly GCA_010110895.2). NCBI lineage: Eukaryota > Viridiplantae > Streptophyta > Pinopsida > Pinales > Pinaceae > Picea > Picea sitchensis. The sequence continues at coordinate 8,429 of SNQJ01S0027013.1, read as the reverse complement.
TGGACGTCGAGTTCAGAAGGCATGAACCATATTGAATTGTGGGAAATCACCTATCTCAATGCAATATGAAATCATATGAGCATGAAGACTCCCCCTGTGATGACATATTCAAAGGAATCATAGCTTATGAGGAGGTACTAGACAGAGTCCAAGCTTTACCCCTTGACCTATAGGCCATCTTTTTCACTTTCCAAAAACACAGACGAAGTGGGTTTCCCAAGATACTACAGGGAGAATTGATAATCACTCCTACAAAACAAGGAATTACATCTCCAAGTTTTGAACCAAAGTCCTTTGGTAAACATACTACTGAGGAAACCCCAAAGAATCTCGAAGTGTCTTCACAAGGATTAGAAACTTCGCAGGCAGAACATCCAGAGTTTGAAACAGAGTTTAAATCCGAGACACTTCTAAAACAAAATCAAATGATACTCCCTTTATCATCAACTACTCCTACTGATACCTCCAAAAAAACAGAAGGAACACAATTCACAGAGTTAGGCAGTCCTATTACATCATTAACCCCTTTACAATCAAGTTTTGGGACTCCCAGTCTCGAAGTTATATACGTAAGAGATCTTACCCCGATCTCTATTGAAGAGATACCTTACTTTGACTTCTTTTCCAGTAAGAAGAGGAAAGCTATGGTGAAACAAGAAATACACTCGAAAGAAGGTACAATGGTAAAAAAAACATAATATTATTAGATGGGAAAAATTTGGAAGATCAAGATTTTGCTATAGAGGTGGTAGGCTCTTTGGGATATTTTGCAACGACCAACTTATTCTCTGTTGATAATCTGAAATAAAGGCTGAGGCAGAGGAATCAGACGATAAGTCAGGTACGAGATCAAATAAGGGAAACATAGAATAATATAAAAAACAAGGTCAACAAAGGACTCGAACAGGCTAGAGCCAACGACAGACAAGAAATTCAACAACTTAAATCTGATCTTGAAGAGGTACACAAGATTTCTCAAGAAATTCAAGGGTAGGTCATCCAACAAGAAGAATTAGTAAGGCAACTGCAAGCTAAATTAAGTTGCATTGAAAACAAGGTTGTAAATATAGCAGTGTTTCAAGCTGAGGCACTAGAAGTGCATTGGTAGCTGGAAGAAACACAACAAAGCCTGTTTTCTAAGGTAGGGATAATCCAAGATTATTTTCGGGAGATGGATCAATCATCAGATAATATTGGTTTCATTGAAAAAGAGGTTACTGCGGCCTTGACCACCTTTCAAAAAGAAGTTCTATCTTTGGCTAGAGAAGAAGTACCGGTAACTCCCAGATTGGTTGTCGCAGAAAACATCAGGGGTGATATAATACTAAAGACATGGGACGCCAATATAGATGAGAGTAAAAGAATGGCCAAAGAAATAAAGGAGGATTGTGAAGAGGCTTTTGATTTTCTAGATAAAAAATCGCTAGGCATTGGAAAGGACAATTGTTCCAGAGTACTAGTACAAATCAATGTTATAAAGCATCAACTGGACATCAAAGAAAGATTAAATGAAGCTCAGATTGAAATTTCACAGTTGAAACAGGTTGATGTCACTCAAATGGATAGATGGATGGTAAAGCCAAATTTACAGTTGCAATAAATAAATTTTGAAGGTAAAAGGATTGAAGACAGGTTGTCGAAATTATAGAGAAAGCTGTATCTTTTTTAGGAAAAGGATGTGACAGAGCCTTCAAGAATATTAGTACAATTTCTAAGCAGGTGCGTCAAGTGTCTCGATCCAGGTGAAGGAAGTACTTCAAAAAATCGATGAAGTAACACATGCATGCCTGTTCTGCTGGTATGAGAGAGAGATAGAAAGTAACCAAGTGAAATGGTTCAAGTTTTTATTTTGTAACCGTTAGCATCTAGGAGTAAGGAGAATTCCAACCGCTTAGGGTTGGTAACCTTTTGTATAAATATAATTTCAAAAGACTTAAAGAAGTCTTTTTCCTGGATGATTGTAATAGAGTGATCTCTCCTTTTCGAGAATTAATACAAATGCAGACCAGAGACTCCATATTTCGTCAATCTTGAGTTATGTGTTCTTTTGTATTTCAACATATTTATTCATATGTCTTTGATGAATTCTTAATCACAACTTAGTACAACATCTACTGTGGCTATACGTTTCATTTAGTTATCTGATTGTTTACAGATTTTCCTCTGTGTTTGCTATTAGCAAATACAAGACATGTGAGTTAGTTAGTTTGTTACATTTTATGCTTCATTAAAGGTTTCTCATCTATTTTATTCTTCTATAGCAGAGTAAGATTCTTCTTTGATTGATGCCTCACTTTGTTTAACAACTTTATGTTTTTCTCTCATCACATTCATTATTTTCATATTTGACTCAGACACAGAAAATGACCTCTGAACTATTATATCATTAATTCAATTTTTGGAACTTTCCTCATATAATTGAAAACAGAAAAAGAAAACATAAAAAACAACAAATATTTTAACTTTCTTTTCTCCATGACTGTCCCTGTTGCAAGACAGCCTAATATTGAGCCCGGTCTCAGAGATTAGACCAGCATTGCATTAAACTTGTTTAATACCATCTTAGAGACCGCTAACACCCGGGTTGAACTTGAACTTTCATGGGCAGTTATTGAACATGACATAAGCGTATAGAAATGTTGGGAAGCTAGGCAAAGACAACTTAGAAATCAGGCATAGCTTCTTTCCCTAAATAATTGATTTTCTTTTCATATTAAAAACTCTCCTTATTTTTTGGATGCCTTGACATTATACTTTGAAGCCTTAAGTATAAAATCAGGAACAACATGGAGTATGATGGTGATGTTAGTTTTTGTGCTAAAGTACCGTGTACAAAAATATTAGTATAGTTTTCCTTGTATGAGAGCCTTTCTCTCGTTTAGCGTGTAAAAGACGGTTTTTCGGCACCTATTCAGAACATAATTGAGTTTATACTAATTTTTCTCATAATTTTGAGAGGAATTTAGTGGTGACCTATATTTCTGAGGTTGAGCAACATAATCAAAGAGTTTGTTTAGATTGTAATCCATTCATTGTAATTTTGGCATTTGAGCAATATATGATGATCTCACTATTTGGAAGTGGACCTGAAAACGTAGCCCATGATGGGTGAAATTCGTTATAAAATCTTGTTTTCTTAGTTTTTTTATTTTATGTTGTGTTATCTCTCCTAATTATACAAGTTAATCATTAGTCAATGAATTTTTGGTCAACTAAAGGAAATCACATGTGTTTTGCAAATAGTCAAGACGATCATAATTTCTGAATCAGGTTAGATGTTGATGTATGTTTAAGAAATAATTTAATATCTAAGGATTTTTGGATCAAATTATTACTTCCCAATTACACTTGACATCCTCACACTGTCTTTGCATCGCCAAATAATTTTGGAAAACCGCTTCGCTGACAATGTGAAACCACTTATGGTTTTGGTCAATACTGTGGCCTATCACCCTACCACGATGGTTTACCACCTTGACACTAGACCTTCCATAGGCCACCATCATGGCTCTGCTTCTATGGAATTCCAAATCACCACTACTACATCATATCTCACGTGGCCTCCAGGTCATATATGAAAAATTACCCAAATGTTTCCAAAATTCAAAATTTCCCAAAATTTTCAAAACTACCTATTTTTGAAATTTTTGCGAGGGCTTCCATGGAACTCTATAATTATCTTATCATGGTAAATTTTGGCCCTATGAAAGTCAATTCAACATCTGCACTTGAAATCTAATACTCTTGTGTCGATATCTTAATGAATTTCACTGTGGAAATTGGGGATTTTTCCCAAATTCACCCAATTTCACCATGGATATCCTGCAATCCCAAATTAAAACTGTTGGAGTTACTTCACACACACCTATGATTTATTTTTCCTAAGGTTTTTCCTTCTTTATTAGTCATTATTTAGTCTTCGATATTTTAGGAAGAATATTCCTCTAGGGAGAATATTCTCTTCAGTTTTCACTTCAATTTGATTAGTTGAGTGGAGTTTAGATGCTATAATGGGATTATCACCATGCAACATTGGGATAATCACCAGCTAATACGCATTGTCCTTGGGATAATCACTAGACTAGAACATTACCCATGATTCCCTGATCTCCTCCTCACTTCACTTTGTTTTAGTCATTTAAATGAAGACTGATAGACTAGTTAACTCAGCTAGGTCACAGTTCACTCCCGTAATTGCCCAAGAGACTAGACTAGGTGGAATTTTACTCATGTAACTCCTGGTGTGTGTCCAGATCACTCTATACCACCACTATGACGCATTATATTCTCCTCCAGTGCACATTCTTTGAGTTATACATAGTATATCATGTGTAAATTATCATTCACTCATTTGGTTAATGCAAATTCTTCCATTCTTTCTATCCTACTTCTCTTTTCTTCTATTTTCTCTGCAACGATGTATGTCAATTCCCAGCTAGATCTATTATGTGCAAGTTCTAAAAATTTTCATGGTATCAGAGCCGACGTATTTCTAGGGAAAATCCACACCAAATTATTTTTACAGGTACCGAAGATTGAAGACAGCGGAAAAATGGAATTTTCAAAATAAATCATTCTTACACCTTACAATTACTTTGCATGGAAGGAGAATATGATCATGCATATTCGAAGCAAAGGATTGTACATGTTAAACATGAAAACAGAGACAAAACCAACATCAACCATTGAAAAATCCAAGTATCTAAATCGAATGGATGAAGCATTCAAAACAATTTGCAGTCTCATTTCTCCTGATCTCCTCTTTCACATATCTTCATGTAAAACCCCTAATGAATATTAGACCACCATGGAAGGGATTTTTGGAAAATAGGATGAGATGAGGGGACACATGCTCGAGGTGTAATTTCTCACATTGGATCCAAAAAGCTTCGAAAATATCCAAGATTTCTTTACAAAATATAAGGATTTATTGTCGCAACTCAAGGTTTGCGAGGCGTAATACCCTTGTTTCCCCTAGTTTGTAAATATAAATATAACATGCCAAGATACTATGGTAGACTAAATATGTTGGAATGTTTTATTTAATGAACCTTTTTATAAAAGGGTCAATGTATGAATTTTCTGTTATTAATAGAAAATAGTTATGTGTTGCACAACTGCTGAAAGGGGGGAGTTTTCTGAGATAGACAATGGATTCTATGAGAGATATGGTTGGGGGAAACAAGAATGGTTGATATGCCCCTCATCAAACCAGTACTTACTGGATGTAATTTCTCAATAGTCCTTTGACCCATAAATGAATTACCAATCAGGCTGGTAGTTGGAAGGCCCTCCTCAAGAGTTAATGAGGAGATGGGGCAGGGTACCCATTTGTAAGGCTTCCAGGCCTGACCACAAGTTTGGGATTCAGACACACAAAACCTTGTTGAGTAAGGAAATAAAATAAGTAATTCGGGGTACATAGATAGATTGGAAAGAAGTAGAGTAGATAAAACAATCTCCAGAAGGGGAAGAGAGCATGTTTTCGACTTTGGAGTTGAGAGAAAAGCCGAGAAGCAATCTCATTTTGGTTGTAAAAATCCATGGGAAGGGTTTCTCTACAAGTTGATAAAGGAGGATGACGAGTGACTGAGGAAATGATTGCACAAACCTCCTTGCTTGGAGTACAGAAAACCAATTGCCAATTTCTTGTGGGAGGAGGAGAGTAACCTCCATCCCTAACTGTCATGGAGAAAGGAGAAATAATCTCTCTCAGAGCATCATGGTCTAGCTCAGGGTTGGCTAGTGGTAAATCCATCAAGAGTGGTTGTGCCTATGGTTGGGTGGAAACATACACCCTTTTCAGCAGTCACTTCACATTTTCTAGTTCTGATAAGTATTTTCATACTCTGTGTAATATATTGGATGCAATGATTGAATGTATGTGTTTATGGTTAAGTCTTGCAGTATTTGAATAGTTATTAGAAATTCTCTTTTGCTTCTGTAAAATACTATATTTACATGTTCTTTGATTTACCTCAGTTTAGTTACTACAGATTTATAGAATGTGAATCCACAGGAGATTCGGGGTAGGATTCACTGAAACGTCTAAGTCTCGTCGATCCTTTGAGTTTACTTAGCAAGAATGTCAAGTTCAACTCTGTGGGAGAAGGGTGTTTCCTTCATACTTTCCACCCATATGACCGAGGGCTCATATCCATGGACTTAATCAAGTCTCAACTAAGAGCCGAGTGCATCCCAGAATCCAATTATTATCCCATATGACCCAGGGTTGGAAACCCATCGCTAAGCCCGAAAGGAGTGAAGCTAATTTGGCTTCAGGACTTCGGGAGTTTTGATTCTGCAATCCTGGGAAACATTTGAATGACGGAGTTGCGAATTGATGAGGGTCATATATCTGGGTGTTGGCATATTTATTATGGATAGAAGGCAGAGTATTTGTTTGTCATTGATGGCAAGCTCAACTCGATGATGACGAACAAGAGAAAGTGGCAAGACCAACAACGCAACGATGATGGCATGGCAAGATCAGAAGCGTAAGCTCATGAGGAGGAGAAATAGTGATCATTGGATCACCCATCCCAAATTCCCGATGGCCGTTAGATATGAATTAAGGCAAGAGGAGATCATAGAAGAGGAGAATATATCTCAGGCGTCAGATTTGAGCATGAAGGTTGACCATTGTTGAATCCAGAAGAAGGAGCACGATCTTTAAGTACAAGATGAAGTGGGCTTACAAATTCCCAAAAGCAGGAGGAATGTTGATCCAAGAAGGACACATGGCGAAATATTAGGGCATGACAAAGGCTCTATTTCAGAGTTTCATAGATCGATAAATCCAAAAGGAGGAGGTTCTCTAACCCCTCAAACTTGTGATATGCGAAATCGCGATAAACAATCCTGATTGTAGGATGTAGACTACACATGGCGAGAGGTCAACTTTTCACTGACTGGAAAGTCAAAGGAAGGATGATATCTATCCTTTGAAATCTTGAAACGCGAAACTGCGATTCAATCTGAGTCGTTGATCAAGGGAGATCGTGAACTGTTGATCTGGATCCATTTCAAAGTTTCGGTGATCGTGACATGGAGATTTGAGACGCCTCATCACAGGATTATAGAAATCGCGAGTCGCGAAAGTGATTTATAGATAAGTGTGTGGTCATAGATGTGGGAATGTGAAGGAAGGAGATTGCAAGTTGCAAGGCTCCATTTTGTGATCGAGAGTTGGAAGAGTCAGAGTGACTCGCAACAAAATTCATGAAACACGAAATTGCATAGCGCCTGTTGGTGTAGCCGGTGGTCACAAAAAGGGAAGGTACTATTTGCTAATCCCTATTTTCGAATATCGTGACATGGAAAGTCAAGAAGCCTCACCACAAGATATCCAAAATGCAAAATGTGAAATCAATTTCTGATTAAATTGTGGTCATAGCCAGTGGGCACATGGGATAAATGCGAGATCCTGCAGATGTAATCCAATGGTGATGGTGAATTGAGAATTTGATCGAAGGGATACTGTTCGACCTCATGATTAACTGTTCAGTTATGATTTAGTTAGCTAAACTGAATCATGATTCTTGAATGGTTGGAAATTCAGTTGCTGAGGCATTTTGCCCAAGTAGATTCGAGGTGTAACTGAAGAGGTTGGTGTGGATAAAAGGGGATATGCAGTGACTGTGTAGGGTTATCTATTCTGACTGAAAAATGAAGTAAACTGGGAGAAAGGAAAATTGCAGAATGCACAGTGTGAGATCAAACTTAGAAATGATAAACAGAATATGAACATAGCAGAAGTATAATGAAGTAGAGAAGAATTGCAAAACATAGGAGAAGTGGTAAGAATTGATATATCTGTACTGATGGTTATTCATTCATTTTTATAATCAGGGAGGTTGGGTGGTTCTAGGGAGGACTTTGGTCCTCTGATATTCAAGTTGGTGCTTGAATATTGGAAGTTGTATCTTCCATCTAATTGTGGCTAGAAAAATATGGTGGGAGGGTGGTGCTCGGGAAAACACAAAGTTTTCTGTATGCAAGTTGGTGCTTGTATAAGTGGAAGTAGGTGCTTCCATCCAGTCGATGTTGGAACACTCAGGGAGTTGGTGCTTCCTTCTAGTGGTTGCTAGAGAAACCAGAGAGTTGGTGCTCTCAACAAGTTGGAGCTTGTAAAACAGAGGTAGTAGCCTCACATTGAGTTGGTGCTCAAAGATAGATGATGTACGAAACTTAAAAGACTTCTTATCATTCAAAGAAGAAGAGGTTTTCTCTCTTTATGGGTTTCCTCGTGAAAATCTGTCTCTGTGTATATCTTATGTGTGACTGATGTTCATGATTTATGTTGTTCATATCTTGTATAATATTGATGGTCACTTGAAAGAGATTAAGAAAATTATTTGAATAGTCATAGATTGTTTAAGCACAGTAACAACTGATTCACCCCCCCTCTCAGTTGTCTTAGTAATTTC
>SNQJ01S0027012.1:29052-74554 GCA_010110895.2 Picea sitchensis | reverse complement strand
ATCTAAGTTGTTGTAGTGGGTGTGTGGCAGTGATAATAACAACACGAGGCCTGGACTCATACACAACATGTCACTTCCAAAAGTACAGTTGGCCTAATAATACATCAGAAACATCAAGAGGATAAATGTCACATAATACCTCGTCCGTGAAGGGCTTGATTTTGTAGGGAAGGCGACACTGTTGGTTGACGCGGAGTTTCCATCCTTGGTGCAAACACCCGATGGTGTATAGTTGTGGGTGTAATGTGGTCGGCAAGCCTAGTCGCTTCATGACCTCTACTGAGATGAGGTTCTTCTGGCTCCTTCTGTTGACAATGAACTGCAATGGGGAACCCTTTACCCACATCTTGGAATGGAAGAGATGCTATGCCTCTTATGGGTCTTTTGGTTCCTCTTTCTGGATCTTCATGGTGGCAACAGTGGCGTTGGGATCCGCATCGATAATATTCTTTTCCCTATCATTCCCCTTGTTGGGTTCTGGTTCAGAGTTGTATCATGCATCCGATTCATAAGACTTCAACTCGGCTACCAGTGACTGCTTGGCCTGACACTCACTTGTGTTGTGGGTGGAGCTCTTATGAAACTCACACCACTTCCCCGTGTCCTTTTTTGGCTTCATGGTGTTGTTATTTGCTTGCATCTTTGGTGGGTTTTCCTAGGCCACCCTGCCTTGGCTTGGTCCTTTTTTCTGTGTTTTGGGGGTACCTTTCCCTTGCCTCGAATTCGTAGACCCAAAGTCTCACTTCTTCTGTTTTAACTTCTTCTCAATCTTGGCAGCATATCGGTATGCCTTTCCAAGCGAGGAGATGTCGAGGAACTCCATTTCCTCCTTAATGTATCTGTGTAGACAACTGCGGTACTTTAACACCAAATGTTTCTCTGAATCTTTGATACCCAACTTTGTGTGTGGGGTATGAAATAGATTCGTCAGCTCATGCACATCTTGGTCCCTTTGTTTCCGCAACATAGTCCATTGTATGTATTTGTCCTCATAGCTCCCCACGAGATAATATTCTTCCTTGATGGCATCTCGGAAAGAATTACAAGTGGGTGCGACTGAGAATAGAGAGGGTTCCCCCTCTCCCTATTGCTCCCAGTAGGTTTCCCACCAGTCCTTGACACGGGGGGCAACTTTGAGGAGTGCAAAAATAATCCTTTCTCGGTTGGAAAAGTCATGAACCGAGAAATATCCTTCTAATAGATTCAACCATCTATCTACAACATTTGCACCTATTCTGCCCTCAAATATGGGAATGTCAAAGTTTACTTATACCTTAAAAGGAGTGGTGCCTCCAGAGTGGTTGTTGGATGTAGATACACCACCAGTGGGAATCTGTTGAAGGATCTGGGCAAAGTTGTCCATCATTGCATTCCTTTGTTTCTCGAGGGCCTCCTTGAGAAAAATTTGATAGGATATCCTGCTCCCTCATCTTTCTTTTCTTCCCCCATGGCGGTCGTCGGGGTTTGTGAGGCTTATCTTGCAAAGGTTCAACCAGATCGAGCCCCAACTCCTTATACCCCGACCTTGTTGGAGACATGCAAAGAAGGATCGAGAACGACTAGACCGCTCTGATACCACTAACCCGGATTTATATAGGAACACAATGAAATACAAAAATACACATAAATGCAGAGATGCAGCGGAAATAAGACTTCATTTCATTAATAACAAATGACTGAAATATGATTACAGACAGAATGGAAATAAACTAGCTAGGGCGCTGGTAGTTTATCTCTGAGAAGAGATGTGGCGGCTACTAGCCTCTGAACTGTGTTACAATGAGGCACAAAGGCCTATTATTATTGAGAAACAATGGAGAACCCTAAACATCCAAAGACCTAACCCTAGGAGATGAAAGGCCAAGACTATGGGCCTCGTTTGGGTAAATTGGTACATCAACTTCTCGAGGATGTAACTTTGGCATACGATCTTAGTTTGATATGTTTCATACCTCGTTAGAAAGATCTATCTGAGGAATACAACTTTTGGGTGAACAACATCAAATTATGTTCCATGTTGCTCCCCGTTTTCTCAAAAAACATCGTTTAGGGCCTCAAAATGGCTCCAGAAGTTCAGGACCTGAAAAACTGCTAAAAATAGTAAACTGTGCAGAAACTGAAAAACTAAAAGAAGCAATGGTGGGGGTCCAAGTGGAATAGGTGGGTGGCCACCAATATCCACCTGGATAAAAACTTCCCTTGAACACAAGCATGGCATGATAGTGACCTAGGCAACAACTAATGCCAAAAGGGGTCAATGATATATATCAACAATGTGAGAGGCATTGGAGGATTCTCCATAAAGACTGGAAGAGTAACTAAAGAAAGGAGTGGAAACTTTGAATCATGGTATATCTCCTAAGGAACTAATAAAACCCAACTGTGAGAATATGACTCAAAATAGGTTCTTCATTCAATGGAGAGAAAAACTGACAATTGGCACATAATCAACTAAATCATAGATATCTAGGCTCTTCCTCCCATTTTGTTCTTTTTATGTTTTTTTTTTTTGTATTTTTCATATTAAGTAAATCTTGAAAAAGAATAAAGAATTCCAGAATAAAATGAAGGAGATGAGCATCATAAGGCATGCAACTACATTCCAATTTCTAAGTGCATGGAATAGACCTATGCAAAGAAAACAAAAAGGTGATTGACAAGTTATATAGACTCATGAGCAGGTCTCCTCTAGGGATCTGAAACATTGACATTCAATTGACAGTACTGTGGTCTCTCCGAATTCGCCTGAAAACACTCCTCACCACAGAAATCTCAGCATATAGGGATATGTGGTTGAAACTATAGAAATAAAGGATGTGCATGGTGAGAAACAAGAGTGAATGCAATGGTGGTGAGCATAAGAAAGAAAATTGTAGCAGAGCATTAAAAACAAGTGCACATGTGATAATAAACAATGGACATGCAAATTGACAAGATAATGGGAGCCCATAAGGAAATAGCAAAAAAACATATGAGAAAGAAGCATGTGGTTTCAAATTCAATGTCATGGTGTTGTTAATGGGGCTCTTGGTCCTAAAAGAGTGTAACACATTAGATTTGATCTCCAATGTAGCATTGTATAATTGTGAATATTATGAATGGTTGTGGGCCAAGTGATGTAATATGTAAACATTATACATGCAAAATAATAAAATGAAATACACGGCCATATGTAAATGGGTAATGACTAGATTAATGTGGGGGCTATGATTCTATAAGAGAGGGAGAATTAATGAGGGTTTGAGGAGTATTCATATGACTTAAGTCTTAAACCATATTCATTAATCAATTTTTCATTTATCCATTTATCCCTTGTACCTATTAAGAACTCAAGTCATTGGATTCATGTAATGCCCCATATTTTGACCTTAAACAGTGAGAACTTTGATTGTACTCATCATAGTAATTCATTGTTTAGGAACTATTTGGACTTAGTTATATTGATATAGACATTTGAGATGTGTATATCTGGACCTATTTTATGTGTTGCATAATGTTATTTCATAAGCATGATAGTTATGAGAATTGTTCAAACATGCAAATTTAAATGTAAAATTTTAATACAATGGACACTAGTGTAGCATTATGTTGTGGATGTTTAATAGATATGAGGCATGTTGTAAATAAACATACATTTTTTAATTGAATGTCAATATAAATATGTATGATTGTATGAAATATGTGATGTGTCTGCATGGATATGAGTATTGGTGAACTAAGATGCAGGTTGAGAAGCTATGTAAAAACCAAATGAATGTAGTGTTGACGTAACTTGGATGCCGTAGACATCCAAAAGATAGTGTATTCTATAAGTTGTACTTATGATTTAATTTATGGTTTCAAATATTGCTATGATTTGTGGTAAGTGTGGTTTTGACAGGACGCACAACTTGCCCAGAGTGGTTATTTGATGATGTGACTCTAAGAACAGTAGTTTCACAATAGGGCTTGATGTAGGGTGTTGACCCTAGTTCTGTGAGGGGTGGAGGTATTTCCCACCATTTATCCTCTAAAACCTAGAGTTGTTGAAGGGTTGTGTGAAGTCACGCTCCCCTAGACATGCTATGGTGACTACTAGTTTCGAATTTGGGAATCTTGGTTGATATGTATGACACTTCCTCTTACGGGTTCTATCTGGATTTAGGTCAATATAGTTGATGCTCTAGCTTAGTCCAACAGAGGAAAGGATATGATGGAATATGGAAGTAGGTTAGGAAGGAAGAATGCTTCAATTTTAGTTGAGAATACTGATTGGGGATTATATATGCCACTATTGTTTACTCACTTGTTTCCTACGATTTTTAAAACCCTCTTTTGATTTCCTATTGATATTTTAAATGTGATAATGAGTTATTGATGAATTGGTGTAATTTTGTTCATTAAGATTATTAAATGATGCATTACTTGACCTGTTGTCCTACATGTCTTGGTGTGATCATATAGGAACTATGCACTAGAGACAATGGTTTTTTATCATTAGTACATGCATGAGACATGTGTGTGCTAGCTACGCACACATACCCTACACATATACGCTAGTATAATTAATTAATGTATTAATTATTAAAGTATATTATTAACTATTTAATTGAATGTTTATTGATTATGTAAATTATATTGCATAAAAAATATCTAGAAACATTAAATAACTTCTATGACTTTGATTGATGGTTGGTATGATGAATGAAATGAGCATGGTGGGTTGGCATGTACATTTTTTGGGAAATTGTCAAATTGCATTTATTAGCTAGCATGAGAAGAAAGACTTTGCATTTTATTTATTGTTGTTTAATGCAAGTCATTTATATTTTATTTATATTTTAATATTTTCCCAAAAATCTAGATAAGGGAGGTTTATTGATCCAAAAAGGATCCAGAGAAGGCTAAGAACAACTCAAAACTCGTAGAAGCAACTCAGGACACTTAGAATGGCGTCAGCATACAGAGAAAGGGAAAAAATTCAAAGTTCTCAAAACTCAGTGAAAATGGAATTATCACGAAGAGCACATCACAAGCTTTCTAACGACGCAAATGTTTCCTCAAACATAGTTACGGGTCAAAATATATTCGTAGTCAAAGTTTGGTCAACCTAGCTAAGTCAGCAGGGGAATGAGTTAGCATATGTACTGTTGAAGTCAGCATATGTATGGATGACGTCGGCATCCATACAACACATGTGGTAGGAGGAGGAGGTGACATGTGTCATGTTGATGTCATCATGGTGATGTGGCAGCACAAGAGGTTGCCACGTGTCACCCAGATTTGGCATTTTTGGATTGATCTGTGGACCAATAGAATTTTTCCACATGGCAGTTTGTATGGTACATACAGTGATGTGGCACCAATGTAGCATGATGGTGTGGCTTGATGACATGGCATGATGAGTTGGCAGTGACGTGGCACTGACATGACAGGCTAACAAAGCAGTGGATGACGTGGCCAAATGGGAGGCTGTCATGTGGCAGTGGGAAAATGCCCAATGACAACCCATATATGAAATTTGTAAAAAAATAAAGTTTTGGCGGGTCTGCCAAATCTAGCGGACCATGCCAAATCCTGCCACATGCTAATTGATAGAACTTTGGATAGGACTATCACCAAAATTGGTGGAACAAACATTGTATATATATATATTGTTTCAAGCATAAAGCCAAAAGGGGGAGGCACACGGGTTTGACCCCGGGAGCTCTGCCCTCCTTAATGCCTTAACATTCATGCCCAAACCAATGGGCCAACGACCCTCTCATTGTAATGAAAACCACCTTTTTTTACTTAAAAAGTTGCATCCGTCGAGCCGAGGAAGGAGGAATGTGTGTGTGGTACGGTCGGGAACGTAGTTCGAGGCGATTACATCATCATTAATTGTAGGTTGCAGGGGAATGAAAACCAAGACAAATTTCTTCTTGGGCCTGGGAGTTCCAAAGTCAGATCGAGGCGTGGAGACAGTCATTTTTGGGTAATTCAATGCCATGAATTCAATGGTGTTGTCTGTTTTCTAATCTGAGCATTATTTCTATAGCTTGATTTTAGAATGAGGTATACTTATGTATTTTTCCAAATTATTTTGTTGAGTTAATGAAAAATCCTACCCATTTGAGAGCGGGACCCGTAGACGTATTCCACCAGGGACGAACTCCATTATCAAGTTTTTGTGTTCATATTTGATGCTTATGTCTCTTCATTTTTTAGCTTTTCCTTCTTTAATGGTGCACTTTAATTTATGCTCATTTAATTCAATTCTTTATAAGTCACTTGATGAAAATATCCCAGATCATGTTGGTATCAGAGTAGTCGTCTTTGACTTGAATTGTTGAGTGTGAATGCTTACTAGGGCCAAGCATAAGCAGGGTGAAGGAACTCTTAATACTTTCAATCCCGAAGTTGGTCGTGCATCCCAAAGAAAGAAAATGGTAGAAAAAGACAAGCGTGATGAACAAGAGAAAAAATTTCATATGGTCTTTTATCACATGTCAGAAATGGTCGAACAAATGTATGAAGAAGAAAGGGAAGAAAAATGAATCACATGTTGTTGATGATGCTTCGGTAAACCAAGGGGTTGGAGGAGGTCCTCCTGAGCCTCCATCTTCACCATCAAGTTCTAGTTCTTCTTCCTCATATCATTCTCATCATTCTCATCATTCTATCCATAAAGCCTCTTTTAAGAAACCATTATTAAATCTTGATGTACAATTTTCTTTACCTATGTTTAATGGAGATGTTAATCCTGAAAAGCTAGATAATTGGATCTGAAAAGCTAGATAATTGGATCTGACAGGTTCAAGTATATTCTCGTGTTCAACATATTGATGAAGAGGAAGTTAAAGTGCAATTGGCTTCTCTTTGGTTGGAAGGCACCGCTCTCGTATGGTGGGAGAGAAAGCTTTGAGATATAAGTAAGTGTGGTAATATTCTTTCCTCATGGTCAGAATTTAAATCATCGATAAGGAAGCAATTTTATCCATTGGGTTATTTACATAAAGCAATTATCGAATGGAAAACTTTAAGGCAAAGTAAAGGTCAAACTGTACAAAGTTTCACAGAATAATTTAGGAAGAAAGCTCTTGCATTAAACATTCCTTTGGATTCTTATGAAACTTTAATGAAGTATATTTGTGCACTTCAAAGTTATATTTGTCATACTTTTCTCTTTTTCAACCCCACTAGTCTTAACAAAGTTTGTGTGAAATCCACTCACCTTGAGAACAAGGGAAAACATGTTCAAGAAGATCCCACAAAGAAACCTTTAAATCTCCCACATAAACCTTTCAAGAAGTTCAAAAGGAAGGACAAGAAGACCGCCAAATGACAAGAGAAGGAGGAAAGCCATCTTGCACTCATTGCAAGAAAAGTGGTCACGATGATGAACACTGTTGGAAGTTGCATCCAAGGAAGAGGTCGAAAAAGTTCGGTGGAAAGGGGAAGACAAAAACTGTTGCTACAGTGCAACATGATCTTGGTTCCGATTCAGGAGACGAAGGAAATATCACATCGGTTGGAGTACAAGGTAAAGATTCCCTTCATGCTAGTTCAAGTTACAATAATGAATCATGATGATGAACGAAACAGGAATGAATTATTTCACATAAGAGTTGTATCTAAGCACACTAAGATAGATACATTATTTGATCCAAGTTCCCAAGTAAAATTAATATTTTAAGCACGTGTCAAGAAGATGGGTCTTGAAACAAAACCACATCCAAAGCCTTATCCTCTTGGTTGGGTATGTGATAAAGAAAAACTTAATGTCACCAAACAATGTAGGGTCAGATTTGTTATTGCTTCAAAGTTGATTGATGAAGTGGATTTGGATTTTGTATCACTTGATATATGTGGCATAGTGTTGGGAATTCCTTATCTTTATAATAGAAAAGAAGTCTTCTTTCGTCATGAGAACAAATACCACCTTACTAAGGGGGGAGTGGAATATATTGTTACAACTCACAGTATGAGGGTAAATGCAACACTTGTTAGTGCAGGGCAAATGAAAAGACTCATAAACACTAATAACAGATATGTATTCATGGTCGTAAGAGAGAAATATGTCAAGACATCCGACGCTTTCCAAGGATGTGATCCTTCCCATAAGAAGGAATTAGTTGATATTGTTTTAAGTATGATGATATTTTTCAGGAACCATATGGATTTCCTCCTAAGAGGGAAATCGAACATGAGATACATANTGTGGGCATGTACAGGATGTCAGTTGTGGAGATGACAGAGATCAAGAAGCAGGTACAGGGCTTATTGGATCAAGGGGTCATCAGGCCTAGTTCATCTCCTTGTGGTTCTCCGATCATGATCGTGCCAGAGAAATATGGCACATGGTGAATGTGTGTTGATTATCGGGCCTTAAATAAGATCATGGTGAAAAATCGATACCCTCTTCCTTGTATAGATGATTTACTTGATCAGTTAAAGAATTTTGTTTATTTCACTAAGTTGGATTTGCACAGTGGATACCATCAAATCAAGGTTGCAGAATAGGATGGATGGAAGATTGTCTTTAAAACCAAACAAGAATTGTTTGAGTGGTTAGTTATTCCATTTGGGCTTTGTAATGCTCCAACAACTTTCATGCATGTGATGAATGATGTATTCGGGCCTTTCCTAGATGACTTTGAGATTGTATATCTAGACGAAATTCTTATTTTTCGTAGGACTTGGGATGAACATGTGAGGCATGTAAAGCAAGTATTGGATACTTTGCAAAGGGAAAAGTTGTATGTAAAATTGTCTAAATCTGAATTTGACAACATTGCACTTGTATACTTCGATCATATTGTAGGAGGAGGACAATTAAAATTTGATCCTTCCAAAATTGATGTAATTGTAAATTGGCCTAAGCCAAAAAGTGTAGTCGAGGTCCAGAGCTTCTTAGGTGCAGTCTAGTATTGGAGGAGGTTCATTTCAAACTTCTCCTTTATAGAAGCTCCTTTGCATGCCTTAACCAGTGTGAAGAACGCTTTTCAGTGGGAAGGAAAGAAAAAAAATCTTTCGACACTTTGAAGGAGAATATTAGTACCGCACCAGTATTAGCACTACCGAATATTCAATAACCTTTTGAGATCGAGACAGATGCCAGTGGATACACCATGGGTGTTGTATTGATGCAATATCATAAACCTATCTTTTTCCACTCTGAAAATTTTAAACAAGTTGTTGTTAACTATCCTACATATGATAAAGAGTTGTATGCATTAGTTCAAAGCGTAAATAAATGGAAGCACTACTTGTTAGGGAAGGAAACAATCATACATACAGATCACCAACCCTTACGGTATCTCCAAGCACAAACCAATATGAAACAATCTCGACACTACATATGGATGGATTTTCTACAACAATTTCATTTGGTAATCAAGTACAAAAAGGGTATGAGTAACAAGGTAGTTGATATGCTTTCTAGACATCCTATTACTGCTTCTATTATTTTGATGTATACTTCTTTATCTCATGATAGCTATATGGAACAATATTCCATTGATGAATATTTTAAAGAAGTATATGAGAAGTGATGCAGGAGCATCGTTGGCAAGAACGCAGAAGCAGGACCACCCAGGACGTGAGAATTGTTCCAGATCCTCAAGGCTAGTAGCCACAACAGATTTTCGAGGCACGCTTGAACGATTCCACTACGGCTCTGGAATGCGACTGGTCTAGATAGTCGTTTGGTTACATTTAGAGTAGACAAGTAGCCAAGAAAAACCCTAAGAGACCTCTGAGTTAAATAGAGGTTTTGTATTCCCAGTTGCGTTTAGCAGCAATACAGAGGAAAAGTAGTCGTAAGAGAACTGCGAGTTAGTAGGAGATTTCAGTTTTCAGTTGTTGAAAATTGAATGTATTTTGTAGCCATTTTGGCACTTTTGAATATAACACAGGAAAAATTGATCCAAATGCATGGTGTGTGAACAGTGTTTACAATTTTCCTGTCATTCTGTTTTATGAACAAGTGAATAAATCTCAATAGGAGAGAATGGAACTGTGAATGTTAGTTTTTTAGTTTCAATTGTTTCTCTTCATTTGAAGCTCTACAAGGTGTGCATCGAGCCATAGGAGAACACCAGGAGAGTGGGAGGAATCTCTCTGTAATAAATCCCTTTGATCTGAGTTATCAAAATCCCTTAGACACAAGGAGTGCGTGGGAAATCGAAGTTTGTATAAGAAAAAAATCACAAGGAATAACACTTCAGGTAAGTGTTAGCGAGATCCAGGAATCCTATTTTCTAGGAGGAGCGAAGGGAAAAACCTTTGGNCTGAAAGATCAAAGCTCAGGAGAGTTGGCACCAAGTTATTTGGCCAAGACTAGTTGAGGACCTGAACGGATGGTGGAGAGCCTTCAAGGAGGAAGTATCGATAGTCGTAAGCCATTAGACCAAGTGAAGTCGCGTGGAGGATAACAACGAGAGTTATTAAACTCTCAAATCTCAAGAGGGATAGGAGTCGTCGATCCAAGGGAGATCTGGACCGTTAGTCCATTTCATGATATTGGATATCGCAAGTTGGGAGGACAGAGGTCCTTGACTTACAAAACCCCGAAACATGAAATCGTGACTTGCGAAGACGAGATCTGAGCTGTCAAATCGTGGGAAAATCAGGACCATTAGATTGAGGCTCTAAAATATCGGCATTTCGATGATCGGGAGAATGGGTGAGTAGACTTCATGAAGTATGAAGTCGTGAAACATGAAATGCCGACTTGATCACAGTCGTTGGTCAAGGGAATATCTAGACCATAGATCCCAAAACATCGCAATTTTATCTTTTGGGACTTGGAGGAATCGGATGCCTTGCATTGAAAAGTCTTGACATTGCGAATCGCGACGCGTATTTGTGATAAAGCCTGTGGTCACGAGTGTGTGGTCACACGAGCAGAGGAAGGGGAGGATATAACCTCCATAGCCCTCATGGGGGTTTCGGGACTTGGAGGAGTCAAGGAGTTGTTGCACCAGAAATCCTGAAGTCATGAAACGTGACGCGCCTTTTGGGCTAAGCCCGTGGTCATGCCTACGCTCACATGGAGTGGAGGCTCACGCCTAGTGCTGGTTTGAGTGGGAAAAACACAGAAAAGGACCTGTGGATTTAGAGTTAAAGGTTCCAGTTCGGAATCAGGAGACCCATTTCGGCTCCTGAGTCAAATATCCTGACTGAGAGGTCGCGCAACCCTTAGGAGAGATAGGGGGTCTGCACCAGGTGGTATCAGAGCTTAAATTCTTCGTCTGTAGACTTCAGGTGAATGAAAAAGAGAAAAGGAGGAGACAGATAACTCGAAGTTGTACTCTATGTGTGACAAACAATCAACACAATGGCGCCAAGGAGATGAGGAGAGGCACCTTTATCCAATCGTTTTGTAGAGAGGGAGATGCGAGAACTTCGTGCAATATTGGAGACAATGGAAGCAACGTAGAGAAGAGAACCCGATGTTGGAGACGTCAGTGATGCATAAAGTGAAGAGGTTGAGGTTGAGGAAGTTGCAGGAGAGGATGTTGCCAAAGAATGTTGGTTGAGAGCAATTGTCAGATTGGGAGGGAGAACTAAGATAGAGGTCTCCATGTACGAAGGCAATCTAGATGCTGAAGAACTGTTGGACTGGATAAGATCCATGGACAAGAATTTCGACTACGAGTATGTTGATGAAGAAAAGAAGGTGAAACATGTAGTCACCAGGTTAAAAGGGCATGCAACACTATGGTGGGACGAACTATAGGCTGAGAGGAGAAGTAAAGGAAAACAGAGGATAAAGAGTTGGGACATAATGGTATCCAAGTTGAAGGCTAAGTTCATACCCAATGACTATCAGATCAATCTGTTCAGGAATTTATAGAACCTGAGACAGAAGGGGATGACCGTTAAGGAGTACACCGAGGAATTCTATATGCTAAACATCAAAGCTGGACAAAGAGAGAGATATGAAGAGAAAGTTTCTAGGTATATAAATGGCCTGAGATATGAAATCCAGGATGAGCTCAACATGATGTCAGTGAGGACGGTGGAGAATGCTTATCAGTATGCGTTGAAAGCAAAGGAGAAGTTGGCCAGCAAACAAAGGCAGCGAGGAAGAGGTAAAAGACCAGCCCCAAACAAAGGTAATGGATTTACCCATGACAGAACACAACAGTCTAAGGATGAGGATGAGAAACCATGCAATCACATGAAATGAGGAGGAGGTTCCCAAGGAAGGAAGGATGGTGGAAGAAACTCTTCTAGAGGAAGAGGCAGAGGAGGAATAAGGTGCTATGCCTATGGAAAGATAGGACACATGTCTTGGGAATGCCTCAAGAAGAAGAAATAAGGAGGAGGATAAGCTCACATTTCAGAAGTGCACAAAAGAGATGTTGAAGCAGAAGGAGAAAAGGATAGAGCATCCTTGATGTTGAGAAAAATTCTATTAAAACCAGAGGCATAAATTGAAAATACAGTGCAGAGAAACAATCTCTTTAGGACAGCTTGCAAGACTAAGGACAAAGTATGCAAGGTGATCATTGACAGTGGGAGAAATGACAACCTAGTATCCATAGATATGGTGGAGAAGTTGGAGCTGAAGACAACTTCACACCCAAAGCCATACAAAGTCTCATGGTTGCAAAAAGGACACCAGGTAATGATTACTAAACAATGCCTAGTTGAAATTAACATAGCAGGTTATAAAGATGAAATCCTATGTGACATAATTCCCATGGATGTATTCCATATTATGTTGGGAAGACCGTGGAAGTTTGACAAAAATGTCATTCATGACGGGAAGAAAAATACATATACATTGGAGAAGAATGGTAGAACACATATGTTGCTGCCAATAGAGAAGAAGAAAGTGAAAGGAGAAGCTAGCACCATCATACTTCTCATGAGTGGGAAGGAACTCCTGAAAGAAGTCAAGGAAGAACAAGAAATGCAATTCATTGTGATAAGGAAACCCAAATTTATCCTTACAAGTACATAAATAGATGATTTGCCTGAGGAAGTTCAGGAACTATTGGATAATTTTGCTAATATAGTGGTGGATGAGCTGCCAAACTCATTGCCACCCATCAGTAGTATTAGTCATCATATTGACTTGATACTAGGAGCAAGTCTGTCAAACAAAGAAACATACAGATTAACACCTCAAGAGAATGAGGAGGTGAAGAACCAAGTCCAAGAGTTTCTAGACAAGGGTTTGGTCAGGGAGAGCTTCAGTCCATGTGCAATGCCAACTGTATTGAGTCCAAAGAAATATGGAGGATGGAGAATGTGCACAGAATCAAGAGACATCAACAAAATCACCATCAGTTATATATTTCCTTTACCGAGAATGGATAATTTAATGGATTTATTAAGTGGAGAAAATTTCTTTTCTAAGATAGATCTGAAAAGTGGATATCACCAGATTAGGATGAGAGAAGATGATGAATTGAAGGCAGCCTTTAAGGAAAATGAAGGTCTGTATGAATGGCTTGTTATTCCATTTGTCTTAACAAATGCCCCAAGTACTTTTATGAGGTTGATGAATGAAATTCTGAAAGATTTCATTGGCAAATTTGTGGTTGTATATTTGGATGATATACTAATATTTAGCAGGACTAAAGAGGAGCATTTGAGGCACCTAACATTAGTGATGAGGAGGCTACAACAAGAGAAGTTGTTGATAAATCTAAAGAAGTCATCTTTTATGAAGACATAACTCATTTACTTGGGTTTCGTGATCTCCTCAAATGAATTGAAGATGGATCCAGAGAAGGTGAAAGCAATCCGAGAATGATCATCACCAAGGAGCATGTTCGAGGTAAGGAGATTTCATGGATTAGCCAGTTTCTATAGGAATTTCATCAGAGACTTTAGTGGAATTTGCGCACCCATGATGGATACAGTGAAGAAGCGGCACAAGTCTTTTAAATGGGCAGAGGAAGCCGAGAGGAGCTTTAATATATTTAAGGAGAAAATCACAGAACGACCAATTTTGGTCTTGTCGAATTTTGAAAAGACGTTTCAGGTGAGATGTGATGCAAGTGGAGTTGCAATAGGAGCAGTTCTGAGTCAGGATAATAGAATTGTTGCATATTTCAGTGAGAAGCTGAATGAGACCAAGAGAAAATACTCCACATATGACAAGGAGTTTTATGCCATAATTCAAGCCTTGAATAAATGGAGACACTACCTAGTCCCATAGAAATTTGTCTTGTATAGTGATAACCAAGCCTTACAATTCATAAATAGGCAGGAAAAATTGAATCAAAGGCATGTGAAATGGATTGAGTTTATGAAGAATTTTAGTTTTGTCATAAAAGATATTGTTGGGAATGCTAACAAGGTTGTTGATGCATTAAGCAGGATATGTTTGATTCTACAGGAATTCCAAGTGAAGACCTTGAGGTTTGAACACCTTAAGGACATGTATTGTGATGATACAGATTTCAAGGAAGCATATGAAGCATGTGAAAATCCTGTGCTGAGAGACAGAAGCCAGTGGACAAAGTACATGATTCAAGAGGGATTGTTGTTCAATGGGAACCAATTCTGCATACCAAAATGCTCAATGAGGGATAACCTTTTGAAGGAGAATTATAGTGGAGGATTGGCTGGACATTTCGGCCATGATAAAACATTTGCATAGTTGAGTAGTTCATACTATTGGCCAAGTATGAGAACATAAGTGATCAATTTTGTGAACAGATGTAGAATCTGCCAACATGCAAAGGGGAAAAGACAGAACACTGGATTGTATCAACCATTGCCAATAACAGAGAGGCGTTGGGATGCAATAAGCATGGATTTTGTGTTGGGACTGCCAAGGACACAAAGGGGATTTGATTCCATATTTTTGGTGGTGGATAGGTTTTCAAAGATGACACACTTTATCCCATGCTAGAAGACCATTGACGCAACGCATGTTGCAAGTCTATTTTTCAAGGAAGTTGTGACTTCACAGCCTACCCAAGAGCATTGTCTCAGATAGAGACACAAAATTTGTTGGTCACTTTTGGAGAAAATTTTGGAAGAAGTTGGGGACATATTTGTCCTTCATCTCAACTTATCACCCTCGGACAGATGGGAAGACTGAGCTGGTAAATAGAAGTTTGGGAAATTTATTAAGAAGTCTGGTTACTGAGCATCATAACTAGTGGGATCAGATTCTGCCACAAGCATAATTTGCATACAATGACTCACCAAACAGGAGCACTGGAAAGAGCCCATTCCAAACATTGTATGGAATGCAACCCAGGGGAGTGTCTGAGTTGAGAGACTTGGAGCAGGGTGAGATCAGGAGCACCGGAGAAAAATATTTTGCTGCATAGATGAAAAAACTCCATAGCCGGATCAGAGGACAGTTGCAGAGTTCTAACCAGAAAAACAAGCACAAAGAGGATCAACATCGAGGGGAACTTCAATTTGAAGTATGAGATCAATTTTTGGCACACCTCAGGAAGGAAAGGTTCCCTAGGGGAACGTATAACAAATTAAAAATGAAGAATATAGGGCCATGTAAGATCTTGAGGAAGTTTGTTGCAATTTCCTATGAGATTGAGTTGTCAGGTGATGTGGGCATATCGCCCATATTCAATGTTTTGGACCTGTATCCTTACAGGAAATATGACACAGAGGGATCAGAAGATCAAGAAAAGATTTAGTGGGAGAAAAAAATGCCTGTAGCAGAAAAACCATAATTGGAGAAAATTGTTGATCAGAGGATTGGCAAGAAGACCAGAAGAAAGACCTATTTTGAATATTTGGTCAAATGGAAGGGACACCCAATAGAAGATTCCAGTTGGGAAAACTAAGCTGTTATCCAGAACCAGGGAAAATCGGTGCAAGAGCTCATGAACATGAGTCCATGATTTTTTTTGTCAAGGGGAGTATGATGCAGGAGCATCGTTGGCAAGCGCGCAGAAGCAGGACCATCCAGCATGTGAGAATTCTTCCAAAACCTCAACGCTGATAGCCACAACAGATTTTTGAGGCATGCTTGAACTCAACGTTGGAATAATATTTCGAGGCATGCTTGAACGATTCCTCTCTGGATCTGGAATGTGGTTGGTCTAGATAGTCATTAGGTTAGGTTTAGAGTAGACAGGTGGCTACGAAAAACCCTAAGAGCCCTCTAAGTTAAATAGAGGTTTTGTATGCCCAGTTGGGGTTAGCTGCAATACAGAGGAAAAGTAGTCATAAGAGAACTGCGAGTTAGTAGGAGATTTCAGTTTTCAGTTGTTGAAAATTGAATGTATTTTGTAGCCATTTTGGCACTTGTGAATGTAACAGAGGAAAAATTGATCCAAATGCATGGTGTGTGACCAGTGTTTGCAATTTTCTTGTCATTTTGTTTTATGAACAAGTGAATGAATCCCAATAGGAGAGAATGGAACTGTGAATGTTAGTTTTTCAGTTTCAATTGTTTCTCTTCGTTTGAAGCTCTGCAAGGTGTGCATTGAGCCAGAGGAGAACGCCAGGAGAGCGGGAGGAATCTCTTTGTAAGAAATCCCTTTCATCTGAGTTATAGAAATCCATTAGACACAAGGAGTGCACGGGAAGTCGAAGTCTGTACAAGACAAAGCTCAGAAGGAATAACACTTCAGGTAAGTGTTAGCGAGATCCAGGAATCCCATTTCCCAGGAGGAGCGAAGGGTGAAACCTTCGAAGACTTAGAAAATCTTCTAAGTCTGAAAGATCAAAGCTCAGGAGATTTGGTGCCAAGATATTTGGCTAGGACTAGTTGAGGACCTGAACGAACAGTGGAGATCCATCGAGGAGGAAGTGTCGATAGTCGTAAGTTGTTAGACCAAGTGAAGTCGCGTGGAGGATAACGACGAGAGTTATTCAACTCTCAATGATCAGGAGGTATAGGATCCGTCGATCCAAGGGAGATATGGAACGTTAGTCCATTTCGTCATATCAGATATCACAAGTTGGGAGGACAAAGTTCCTTGACTTCCAAAACCCAGAAACGCAAAATCGCGACTCGGTAAGATGAGATATGAGCCATCAGATCATGGGAAAATCAGGACCATTAGATTGGGGCTCTGAAATATCAAAATTTCGTCAATCAAGAGAATGGGTGAGTGGAATTCGTGAAGTACAAAGTTGTTGGCACAGGGGCAGACCCAGGGTTCAACGCTCAAGAGAGCACCAAAAAAACCCTAACTACTGACCCTTTTGGCAACACCTGTGAAGCAGATGAAGTCTCACCCGAGGTAGAGGCAAGGGTGGTTGCAGGACTCAGATGTATGCAACCTTAGCTGGGACACCAATATGTGATTATATCTTTTATAGGGAACTCAACATAGATCATTCATCAATATTTATCCCTTATGGTACTTCGTAGATAGCACAGAGCATCACAGTGAATACTTAGACTAAAGATGATTCAGTACTTAGCCACATAAATATAGATTAGATCCAACAGATTAAGAACTAAGCATCTTATATATCACATCTAACATTCATTCATATATCATAAGCACATAGCATAAATAGATCTATTTAATCATAGCAAGCACTTAGCCAAGAAGGAGATAAACACATTACGTCGAAGCACAGACCACAATACACAAATTTATCGTGGTTCACCCCCACCTTGGGGCTACATCCACAAAGTCTTCCTCTTTATATTATCTTGGTCAAGTGGTTAGAGCACAGAGCTTCAGTGACCCTTACTTCGCACATGACATAATATCTACGCAGCTCGCTAGATCCTTCTTCCTTTCACTTCAACACAAAACTACAACAACTTGCACTTAGATTTTCAATATCCTTACAATCATGCACAAATCACTTGCATTATACATCCAATCACATAAATCCAGCTACTAGCACTAAGCCTTTAGCTATACATCACATAGATGTACTACTACCCTCTACTTACATTGCCTAAGTATCTATTTATAGATTACAAAATGGGCCTAAGTGTGGGTAAACCCACGGGCCGACATCCCTTTCCATTTACATCAATCCAAAACCCTAAAAGGGACCCAAAAATAGGTCTTTCTTCCCTAATTTCCGCTTCGCATTGTGCTCTATGTTTGGCAAGCTGTCACAGTCCCAAAAATGGTCAAATATGAACAAATATTCTTCAAAACTTGGTCAAGGCCAACAGACCCCCAACACTCACCTGTGACTCATCCTGAGTCACTCAGGTCTGATCAATTCCACCTCTAATGCCTCGAGCTTGCCTCGAGCTGCTTTGACCTGCTACAGTTTGACAACCTCTTGCTCAGTAAATTCCTGGATCATTGTGCCATTGAGCAGTCCTTCCAGGCATTGTTCTATAGTGATGACAGCCTATTCGAGA
Organism: Picea sitchensis; assembly: GCA_010110895.2. Classification (NCBI taxonomy): domain Eukaryota; kingdom Viridiplantae; phylum Streptophyta; class Pinopsida; order Pinales; family Pinaceae; genus Picea; species Picea sitchensis. The sequence goes on along the minus strand of SNQJ01S0027012.1, from coordinate 56,298 downwards.
TCAGCTCTCTGTCTTTCAAGTTCAGCATGCCTTTTCTTGTATTTGTTGAATTCGTTGGGAGACTTCCATCACTTTACTTTGTAGCGTATGTACCTATTTTTGGGATGTGCATTGTTCTGCGAACCTCTTCATTCTTTCGACTAGGTTCAAAGTCTTTATCTGTGCCTGTAGCATGTCTGCATGCTACTTTTCTTCTTGGAGTTGTGCCTCCAATGTCTACAATTCTAGATTCTCTGCGAGGGTTTCATAAGTCTGTCTTCTTCTAGCACTCATCTACTTGCATTCCAAGGCAGAGGTCTTTAATTAGCCAACTGTGCTTCGAGCAGTGGCCTCTCTTCGATCTCTTATTTCTTGGGGGGTCTCGGGCATAGTGCAGAGCTCTAGATCCATGATTCTTTGTTGGATTTAATGGATTAATTCTTCCAGTTGGGTCACCTACTGTGGGAGACGGTCTTCCATCTTCACTTCTATGATCGTCACTCAGTGTAGTGCCTTGTGAACCCTTTTTTGTACTTCAAGTTTCTCTGCTAGAAACTGTTCCTTTTCCTCATCCCTCTCACCACAACAATAGAGATAAATCAATAACAATATCATACCCCCTCGAACCAGGTCCTCTTGACATTTATTTATACATTACAATACCTCAGCGACAACCTTAGGCCAAAACCTAGGTGTCAAAAACCTAATTACAAAAACCCTAGGTGTCTAAGACGCTAGATCAACTTGATCCACTTTTTCTGGACTTCGCCAGCCTGTCTTTCCTTCCTTCTCGTGCAGTGCTCCAAAGCATCCAATGGTGGATTTTTCCACTTCCTAAGTCGTCTTTGGTCCATCTTCCTTGTTGATCTGTCATCCTTGATGTCCTCATCCAACGGCTTTCTTTTCTGCACTTCGCTCCATCTTTTCTGCTCTTTTTCTCACTTCGACCCAATGACAGTCACTGTGTCTCCCACAAAGTTCTCTTTTTACCTTTTCTTCCTTGTTCTCCATTTCCTTTCATAACCAAGGGCCAACAAGCCTCCAACACTCACCCGTGACTCATCTCAAGGAACTTCAGATCTGCTCCTTTTGTTTTACTTCGACTTTGGACTGCACAGTGCAACCTTTTCTTTCTGCTTTATGCCTCCTTCTCGTCCTTGTGCAAACTGTATTTTCTGTGTTTGGTACCCGGTTTCAACTGCACCTGGTACCTAAACCTTTTTCCTCCTGCTTTTACCTGGAGTTGTGAGGCAGTTGGTTGTCATAGTACAATTTCAACCGACTCCCATTCACCAATCCTTCTTTCCATTCTCCATTCAACGTCTCCAGCTATGCAGATCCTCCTTCTGTGACATAGGCGATCTCATATGGTCCAATCCAATGCTTTATGAACTTCCTAGGGTGTTTGATAAACTTACTATCATATACCAGTACTAAATCACCTTGCCTGAATATCTTTTTCTTGATGTGCCTGTCATGGTAGGCCTTTTCTCGTTCCTTCTGAACTTGTTGATGGAAGCTTGCAATGAATCTGTCTTCTTCTAGTTCAACTAAATGTGCTAGCCTCTCATGAACAACGCCAGTATCGTCCATGTCTGTAAATGCAACAATTCTTAATCTCAGTACCAAGTACTCCATCGAGACAACAACTTCAAGACCATAAACCAACTTGAAAGTTGTTTGCGTTGTTAATTTATTGCAAGTGGTTCTATAAGCCCAGAGTACTGCTAGTGCTCTTAAATCCCATTCATCCCTATTCATGATGCAAATATTTGTCAATGTTGTCTCAAAGATCTTGTTAAATGCTTCAACTATTCCGTTTGCTTGTGAATGGTAAGGTGTACTCTTCTGATGGTGCACTGCAAATTCTTCAGTCAGGGTTGCAACTGTCTTATTGATGAAGTGTGTACCTTGATCACTCATAAGGACCTTAGGGCATCCAAACCTGGTTATTATGTCATCAAATATAAAACGTGTAGTTGTAGTTGCACTACAGTCCTTGACTTCTCTTGCTTCGGCCCATGTAGTCAGGTATTCTATCGTAGTGATAATATACCTTGCTCTTGTGCGGTTTCCTAGTGGGTTTATAGGTCCCATGAAGTCAATGGCCCATTTTTCAAGTGCCTGCAGGGTCATCTGTGGTGCTAATGGCATCTCATCTCTTCAGGATGGTTTTCCAACTCACTGGCATACATCGCATGCTCTGGTATATTATTTAGCATCTATGTGTAATGTAGGCGACCAAAGGCCAGCTCGCAAAACCTTCTGCGCAGTTTCTTTCCCTGTATAATGTCCTCCTGTGATACCTTCATGAGATTCTGTGAGGATCATCGGGTGCTTTGTTTCCATAATGCATATTCTTAGTATCTCATCAAGTCCTATTTTATATAGCTGACCAGCTATCAATGAAAAATTTGCATCGTGCACCACTGGCTGTTTTTTTCTGGGAGATTGTATACTCACTCAGAGCCATTCCTATTGATAGGAACTGGACTATGTCTGCGAAGTGGTCATCAATCTTTCTAATGGCAAGCAGTTGTGCATCCAGTAATGTATCCTCCAGACTGGTAGGTTCTTCTCCATGTTCCAACCTCGACAGGTGGTCTGGGCCCTTGTTCATTTTTCCTAGCTTAACTATGATCTCAAAATCATACTCTTGAAATAGAAAAAGCCATCTGCAGATTCTCCCCACCAACTGTCTTGTTGACTAGGTACTTTAGCATGGAGTGATCAGTGAACATTTTAAAGTGTCCTCCTAACAAGTAGTGGTGGAATTTTTGCAACACATACACCATGGCTAGTCCCTCTCTCTGTGTAGTGGTGTAATTAACTTCAGTTGTGGACAACTTCCTGCTGGCAAATGATAATGGATGATCAATGTCCCCTTCTCCAGGTTGTGCCAGTAATGATCCTAATGAAATGGAAGACGCATCAACATGCACATGAAATTCCTTTCTCCAGTCTAGAAAGACTAGAATAGGCGTAGTTACCATCTTTTGTTTCAGTGTGTCGAAGCTCTGCTGGAATTCTTTTGTCCAACCGAACTGACAGTCTTTCTTTAATAACTTCTCCATTGGTGCAGTAATCTAAGCATATCCTTTGATAAATTTCCTGTAATATCCAGTATGTCCTAGCTCAGTGCGCAGTTGTTTGACTGAAGTAGGTAGTGGCAAATCAACTATAATTGCAATCTTGGATGGATCCACCAACAATCCTTGCTTCCATACAATATGACTTAATAATACTCCAAATGGTGAGAATAAGATGCATTTCTTCAAATTCAAAGCAATTTGACACTGCATGCATTTATCCAGCATTATCCTTAGACATTCAATATGATTTTTCAACAAACTAAAAACAGTCCAGTCATCAAAGTATGCTTCTAAAAACTTATGCAAAAATTCTTTGAATGCTTCAACCACCACCCTGGAAAAGATGGTTGGGGAATTCTTCAATCCAAATGGAATTAATCTATATTGGTAGGATCCCAACTCTGTGGAAAACGTAGTCTTATGGCGGTCCTCCTTGGCGATGTGGAATTGATGGATCCTGAAAACCCATCTGTAAAAGAATATACGTCTTGGCCTCCCACGTTATCCAACACTTCATCTATGAATGGTGTAGGGAAAGGATCATGTAGACAAGCATCATTTAGCTTCCTGAGATCTACACAAATCCTAATCTCACCTATCTTCTTATCTTGCACTACCATGGGGCTAATCCACTCCGACTCCTTGACAGGTTCAATAATCCCTACTTCCAGCATTCTGTCGAGCTCAATCTTCACTTTCTCCTTATATTTAGGGTTTAGTCTGTAGGGTCTTTGCTTGAATAGATTTGCATATGGTTTCAAAGGTATTCTCATCTCTCCCATGGGTCCTTTGATACCCATCATCTCAGTGAACATGATCGGGAACAAGTCTTGATACTCGTGCAATAATTCTGTGATTTTGTCAATGGTAGCAGCGTCCCAGTAATCTCCGACATTAGCAAGATTTGGTGTCTCCTCTGTCCCAATCTTGAATTTCTTTATCTTTATCAGTTATCCAATGAATGGCAGTTCAACTCCTGGTCCTTCCACATCTCTTTGGCCTTTTGTTTCTGCAATATTCACCTTCCTTGGATCATCGTCTTCGTCAGCATTAATGTTGTAGCAGATCTGCAGTTTCTGGAGGGGCACAGTCCATTCATCCTCTTCTTGCTCCAAAGGGAGGCCAAATGCCTCCTTAAATACTTTCTATCTCACCATCTATAGTGCTCGATCTACTAAAGGAAATTCACTTTCAAACAAAAAGGTGGTTATAAAATTTTGGATCATACCTTCCCAATCTGAAGTGACGAGGCACAACTCTGCTTGAAGGTACCAGTTAATCGGAGTAGTATCCAGCATATTGAAGAATCTGTGTACCCATTGTTCTCTAGGAACATCACTCCAGGCCTCTTCGCAACTGCGTACTTGGTCCTTTGGGCAACTTCGACCTGTGTATCTTACTTCGCAACTTCCTACTTGTGCTGAAATCTGCGCTATCATCAAAGTTCGACATTGTGTCCAGTCTGTGATGTTTCCCTTGTGCATTCCCCACCATATTTTCGGTGTGGCTTTCATGGCCTCATTCATTGCCAACAACCTCTGTTGTGTTGGTACACTTGTCTCAAATTCTGATAAGAATTTCTCTAAAGGGTTCAACCCATCAAATGTGGGTAGATTACTCACTGTTGTGCCAATCCAGTGAACTTCTCTAGTTAGCCTAGCACATCTCCTTGTAGATACTTCGTACATCTGGTTCTGCCAGTTCTCCAGTGCTTCTTCTGAGTCGAATGAATATGTGTTGTCACTTCGCCAGCTCAGATTCTCGTCAACTGTAGGGTTGATATAATCCTGCTATCTGGTTGTTAATTTGTAGATGTTTTCCAGTTCAAATGTGTGGTCTTCTTCTCTAATAGGCTCTATATATCATGTAACCTCATCTGGATATAAAGGTGCAATCAACCTAAGGCCAACTTTCTCAAATGTCATGCGTCTTTTATTTAGATCAACAACAGTAGAATTGTTGAAGGCCCAATCAATTCCTAACAATACAGGGTAAGGGCAGCTATCATCAACAATTTCAATTACCTCAAAATATGCAAAGGTTCTTACTCCATCGATGTCCACTGGGACATGTTCTAATTGTCCAAATGGGTTGACAGCTTGTTGATTAGCCATGCGAAGCCTGATAGGGGAATATATCATCTTGGGTTTTCCCATCAATGCCCAAGTCTACTTCTTCATGACATTGACCTCCGACCCTAAGTCGAAGACCACATAGTCTATCTCATACTCTCCTATCTGAGAATTCAAGTGTAATTCTTTATTTGTTTTTCCAATTTGGTGCACTACCCTATTCGGTAAGGGGTCTATCTTTCCTAGCTCATACTGCTTGATTAAATCTTGTAATTCTTGTACAACGCCTTTATCTTGAATCAACTTAACACAAGTGCACAAAAATTCCATGAGTTTTCTTACCTCTTTCCCTTCTGTTGGCGATGCAGATGGATCAAATGCTCGAGGCATGCCATATTCTTTGATTTCTGGTTGTCTCTGTGATGAAGATCCTTGACCTCTTTTGAACTCTTTTCTTTCCTCCTCGAATATCTGTCTTTCTTTCTTAGCATCGAACATTGGGGTCTTTTCTATAGCTTTCCTGACTCTGTGGTCATTTTCAATATTTCCTTGGGCTACTCTGTCTTCTCCTGTAGCAGTGTCTCCTCGAGTGATAACAACAACTCTAGGGTCTGCTCCGCGAGGTTCAACATATATCAGTTGTACTTGTGGGTTCTTCTTAGGTCCTCATCTTTCCTGAAGTTTAGCCAGCAGCACAGGGAATTCCTCTATGACATGCTCGAAGGAGTTACAGTAACTATAGGTTGTACAAGGATTCTGAGAATCCCTTGCCAAATGTCTTGGCTGCGCATAGTTGTAACAAATTATTTGTCCTCGTCCTCGGCCCATACCTCCTCCTCCTCTATATCCACTGCAAGAATTGAAGTTTCCTTTCCTAGGAGAGTTGTACTGCAAAGTGTTTCCTTCTTGTTGTACTTTGCCTTGAATCTTGTATATGTCTCTCAATATTTCATGTATGAGATCATAATCTCTACAATCTCGATCATCGTGCCCCACTGATTTACAGAATGTACAATACAAGTTTGTGGGTGTCTGAACATACTTCTGCATGTAGTAGCACTCACCTGGGCGATGCCTATTTCTGCATACATCGCACCTGGTTAGGTTAACTTACTTCAAGGGGATCGGCACCCCTGAGGCACAGTACTCATGAAATAAGGGACAGTGTTCCTTATCATGGCCTTCAGATATGCATATTACACACCAGATATCTTCCCTTTTGTCTTTTCCCTTATATTTGTTCATGTCCTCGACCTGTAAAGACAAACTAGTTAGCTGGCTCATGATCTGCCTAATGCCTAAGCTAGATTCTCCCATCGGTGTTGATTCAAGCTTCATGGAGATCTCCAAGGCTACCTGTGATGAAATATTCTACTGCATCAGAGGGACTCTTATGTGTGGTAACAATGCAACGATGAACCATTCTTTGTTTTGTTCATCGGGGATCTAAAAAGTTAATCGGCCTGTCAGGGTCTTGAATCTCTGGTCGAACTCCCAAACAGGTTCTGCTACCCTTTGTTTAATCTCTTTTAGTTTTGTAATACATTGTGACTCCAACTTAGGTTTCTTAACTCTGCAATCAGTGCATTCTTGATCTAATTCAGGGGCTTAGGCTGTGCCAGTCCTTGGACAAGTTTCATGTACCAGCTCAGTGCATGGTCCCTTAGCATAGTGTTGAACTGGGTTCTCTTGATGGCTTCATTGGTGAAACTTTTAATGTTCCATACGGATTCACACAGAAACCAATGTTGATCTGGATCTTCAGGTCCATCTCCTCTAAAGATAGGGAGTCTCATTTCATATTCCATAGAGATGACTAGGCTTCTTGTTTGAGTAGATGTTGAGCTACTAGTAACAGTACTCTGAAGATTCTGGTGGTTCTGACTACTCTGACTGCTAAGTATTGTTGGGATAACAGGAGGATTAATGTTACTTACTTCAGTAGTCCGCACAGTTCTTGATTTTTCTGGATCTCTTTGGCGTAGTTCTTTAACTTCCCCTTCTTCTGTTCTAGTGGGTTCTGGATGCTCTTCGTCGGTTAGATCTACCTCTTCTCCATTGTAGAAACCCTCTTCTCCATAGTTTTTCTTAAACAAGTTCTCAAGGTGAACCCCTCAGAATGCTTTTCCATTGCGCATATGTCCTGCTTCTGTGTCATTGTTGCTGTCCAAGATCTTGAACATTAGCCTTTTCTGGTTTGACCAATCTACTGTATCTTCAAGATGTGGTTTTCATGCAAGAGAATCTTGATTCTTAGCTTTAGAAAGTGCAAAATTTTTCCTCTGGGTCCTTTGAAAAAGTATCTCTTGGCTTGGCTATATGATTTTGTTATGTCAACAGCAAACTCGGTGATATACCCTCCAATGGTAATATCAAACCAATGATCTACTGCTCTGGATACATCGTTGTCAATTCTCTTGACCTTCTGGATCAGTGTCGGTGTCCAAACCACAGGAGGTCTAGATATGATCTCAAACTATGTGTCAACTAACCTAGCCAACCACTCGTGTAGCTCCTGATGGATTCCTCCAAAGAAGATCTCATGAATGTCGGTGAAGATTTATCTTTGTAGCCAATCTTCAGTACTCAGCTGAGGGTTCTTGTTTTAGGCTTCAGAGAAGTCCTTCTCTTGATCCTCTATCCACTTCTGAATCTCTGTCTTCGATGGGAACCACCTTGACATTTCCTTAAAAATATTCCTGTCCCGGCAACGGAACCATTTGTTGGCACAGGGGAAGACCCAGGGTTCAACACTCAAGAGTGCACCAAAAAGACCCTAACTACCGGCCCTTTCGGCAACACCTGTAAAGCAGATAAATTCTCACCCAAGGTAGAGAAAGGGGTGGTTGTAGGACTTAGATGTCTGCAACCTTAGCTGGGACACCGATCTGTGATTATATATTTTACAAGGCACTCAACATAGGTCATTCATCAATATTTAACCCTTATGGTACTTCACAGATAGCACAAAGCATCGTAGTGAATACTTAGACTAAAGATGATTCGGTACTTAGCCACAGAAATATAGATTAGATACAGAAGATCAAGCACTAAGCATCTTATATATCAGATCTAACATTCATTCATATATCATAAGCACAGAGCATAACTAGATATATTTAATCACAGCAAGCACTTAACCAAGAAGGAGATAAACACATTAGTTTGAAGCACAGAGCACAATACACAAAGTTACCGTGGTTCACCCCCACCCTGTGGCTACGTCCACAAAGTCTTCTTCTTTATATTATCTCGCTCAAGCGGTTACAGCACAGAGATTTAGTGACCCTTACTTCGCACAGGACAAAAGATCTACACAGCTCGCTAGATCCTTCTTCCTTGCACTTCAACACAAAACTACAACAACTTGCACTTATATTTTCAATCTCCTTACAATCATGCACAGAGCACTTGCAATATACATCCAATCACACAAATCTAGCTACTAGCACTAAGCCTTTAGCTATACATCACATAGATGTACTACTACCCTCTACTTACATTGCCTAAGTATCTATTTATAGATTACAAAATGGGCCTAAGCATGGGAAAACCCATGGGCCGACATCCCTTTCCCTTTACATCAACCCAAAACCCTAAAAGGGACCCAAAAATAGGTCTTTCTTCCCTAATTTCCTCTTTGTGTTGCACTCCATCTTTGGCAAGCTATCGCAGTCCCAAAAACAGTCAAATGTGACCAAGTATTCTTCAAAACTTGGTCAAGGGCCAACAAAAGTCGCGAAACACGAAATGCTGACTTGATAGAAGTCATCGGTCAATGGAAGATCTAGACCATAGATTCCATAACATCGCGATTTTGGCTTTCTGGACTTGGAGGAGTCAGACGCCTTGCATCAAAAAGTCCCGACATTGTGAATCATGACGCATCTTTGTGATAAATCCTGTGGTCACGAGTGTGTGGTCACACGAGCAGAGGAAGGGGAGGAGATAACCTCCGTTAGCCCTCATAGGGATTTCAGGACTTGGAGAAGTCGAGGATTTTTTGCACCGGAAACCCCGAAGTCGCGAAACGTGATGCGCCTTTTGGGCTAAGCCCGTGGTCATGTCTATGGTCACGTGGAGTGGAGGCTCGCACCTAGTGTTGGTTTTCTCGGGCAAAACATAGACAAGGACCTGTGGATTTAGAGTTAAAGGTTTCAGTTTGGAACCAGGAGACCCATTTCGTCTCCTGAGTCAAATATCCTGACCGAGAGATTGTGCGGCCCTCAGGAGAGATAGGAGGTCTGCACCAAGAAGCTAACCCATGGTGCACAGGTAGAGAACTATTTTCTGTAGGGAAAATTGCTCTACCATCTTGGAAAGTTATGTATTCCTACAAGTGAATGAGTCCATGTAATATGAGAAGCTCACACTTCTCTTGTGTCTGGGAATTTTGGGGTAGGAAAAGTTATGGCTCATTTGTAGAGGTTTTGTTACTGTCCTCAAATGAAAGCAATTGTAACTAAATATGTAAAGTGGTGTGTCATGTGTTCTACTTGTAAGCCCATTAATAGAAAACTGGGGCTATACTCACCACTTCATGTTCCATCCCATCCATGGGAAAGTATCTGCATGGATTTTGTAGGGGGTTTACCAATGTCAAAAGGGGGTCATGACTATTTGTATGTTGTAGTGGATAGGTTCAACAAGATGTGTACCTTGATGCCATGTAAAAATCCGATCATTGTTGAGAAGACTGCTAATCTCTTATTTCAATATGTTTGGGTTCACTTTGGGTTACCCACATCCGTTATCTCAGATCGAGATACTTTATTCCTTGGGGAATTTTGGACAAGCTTGTGGAGAATGATGGACACCAAATTGAAGAGGAGCACTGCTTTCCATCCATAGACTAATAGACATATAAAGGTGGTAAACCAAACAATGGTAATTTTTCTTTGAGGCTACTACAACAAGCAACCCAATTTATGGGATGAACAAATACCCTATGTACAACATGCTTACAACCGAGCCTTACATTCATCCACTCATTTTTCACCTTTTGAGAGATGTTTCGGGTACCTACCTAAGGTTCCTTTGGACTTGATGTATATGAGAGATATCGATGCAAATGAAGAAAGAACAGAGGATAGATCCCACAAGTTCATCCATAGGATCCAACAGGTGCACCAGGAAGTCAAGGAACAGTTGGAGAAAATTCAAGCACAGTATAAAGCTCAACATGACAAGAACAAGGTTGATCATTAGTTCGAGGTTTGAGACCGGGTATGGATTCACATCAGTAAGGAGAGATTGAAGGGTGAAGGAAATAAATTCAAGAGCATTCGTTATGGACCCTTCATTATCTTGGAGAAAAGTGGTACCAATGTTTTTCGTTTGGATATTCCACCTTATATGCAGATTTACTCAGTTGTAAATGTAGAGAACTTGAAACTTTTTTAGCCTCCCATGATCATGGATTAGGATTAGGAATTTTCAATACCTTTAGTTGATGAATTTGATCCTGAGTACCTGGATGAGTTAAAGGAAGATATCATCATGGACAGAAGGACAAGGACTTCACGCAAGGGTGATGTTAATTATCTTCGAGTAGGCTTAAAGGGCACACATCCAAGCAAGGCAAAGTGGATTGAGAAGGACAAAGTGAGGGAACTCTTCCCTCACTTATCTGTTGATTGATGAAAGCTTTTGGTGGTCCAAAAATATCTCAGTGGGAAGGAGTGATCCAAAAAGGATCCAGAGAAGGCTAAGAACAACTCAGAACTCACAGAAGCAACTTAGGACACTCAGAATGGCCTCAATAGACAAAGAAAGGAAAACAAAAATCAAAGTTCTCAAAACTCATTGAAAATGAAATTATCACGAAGATCGCATTGCATTATTTCTAACAGTGCAAATGACTCATTAAACAGAGTTACAGATCAAAAGATATTCACAGTCAAAGTTTGGTCAACCTAGCCTAGTCAGCAGGGGGATGAGTCATCATCCGTACTGCTAACGTCAGCATCCATACGGATGATGTCATCATCTGTACAACACACGTGGTAGGAGAAGAAGGTGACACATGTCATGCTGACATCATCGTGGCGACGTGGCAACACTAGAGGTTGCCATGTGTCACCCATATTTAGCACTTCTGGACCGATCTGTGGACCAATAGGATTTTTCCACATGACAGTTCGTACGGTCCGTATAGTGATGTCGCAACAACGTGGCATGATGAATTGGTCATGATGTGGCGTCTGTATGATGACATGGCACTGACATGGAAAGTTGACAAAGCATTGGATGGTGTGGTTGAATGAGAGGATGGCACATAGCCCAATAAGGGGTTGCCACGTGGTAGTGGGCACATACCCAATGACAGCCTGTATCCGAAATTTGAAACAAAATAATGGTTTGGCGGGTCCGCCAATGGTCACATTCTAATCGATAAAACCTTGGATAGGACCATCACCAAAATGAGCAAAACAAACATTATATATATATATATTGTTTCAACCATAAATCCAAAAGGGGGAGGCCCGCGGGTTTGACCGAGCGACCTCCGCCCTCCTTAATGCCTTAACATTCACGCCCAAACCAACGGGCCAAGGACCCTCTCATTGTAATGAATGCCACCTTGTTTTACTTAAAACGTTGCATCCGCTGAGCCCAGGAAGGAGGCATGTGTGTGGTATGGTAGGGCACGTAGTTCGAGGCAAGTACAACAACATTAATTGCAGGTTGCAAGGGCATGAAAATCGAGAAAAAAATCTTCTTGGGCCTGGGAGTGCCAGAGTCAAATCGAGGTGTGGATACAGTCATTTTTGGGTAATTTGATGCCACAAATTTAATGGTGTTGTTTGTTTTCTGATCTGAGCAATATTTCTCCATCTTGATTTCAAAATGAGGTATACTTATATATTTTTCCAAATTATTTTGTTGAGTTAATGAAAAATCCTACCCATTTGAGAGAAGGACCCGAAGATGTAGTCCACTAGGGATGAACTCCATTATCAAGTTTTTTTGTTCATATTTGATGCTTATGTCTCTTCATTTTTTAGATTTTCCTTCTTTAATAGTGCACTTTAATTTATGCTCATTTAATGTGATTCTTTATAAGTCACTCATTGAAAAGATCCTAGATCATTGATGGATAATGATGGGAGTGGTTAAGGAGACTTGGGGAAGGGTGAATGGAAACTTCATAAATGGGGAGGAGAAGTGGTGAGGAAGGGAGGATTGGGAGGTTTGAGCATGATGAGAGATTGTGAAATTCTTGGAAGATATAATTCTTGTGATAGTCTTCTTAGAGCATATGTGCTTTGTTGTTCTTGGATTCATGGGCATGGAGGGCCAATAAACTGAAAGGTTTCTTGGATCTAGAAATACGGCTAGGCTCCTAGTTGGTTGGAAGGATTCTATTGTTTCCCTCTGGTAAGTAGGAACGAAACTGGGGAAAGAATGTTTGGAAGCACCTTCCTACTACTAACAGGACTACATTGCAAATGGTCATCTTCAACAGACTAGGGAGGAGGTATTTCACTTGGTGTATTTTTTTATATTTCTATTTAAATATTTTAATCGTAAAGTTAACTTCTTATTTATCTCATCCTCTTATCTAGATTCATACATTTGGATTCAAATTTGGAATATTTAGCATTGGAAAAATTGTAAAAGATTTGTAAATATGTAGTAGGTTATTTCATGTATGAAAGCAAAAAACATTGTTTACACTAGATGCATGTGCTTGAGTTAGAAAATATTATTTCGTAGCATCCCATGGAGAGATGATACATTTGGTATCAAATCTTGTGTTAAAAACTGAGACCCTAAGGGCCAAGCAATGACAAATGTGTGCAACAAGTATTTAACAATTGAACGACCCTAGGAAATACCTGAACTTATCTAGAAGTATCATCCCCAAAATTTAGCCATAATGCATGTAGTGAATTCTACACCTCCAATGTTTTGCTTAATATTGAATTGATAAGTGCAATAATACAAGTATTTTGAAGGCCTATGAAAAAAGAGAGTTTCAAATCTCAAGTTTTCTAATGAATTTCATGCCAATATTATTTTAAACATTTTTTGTTCAATCATTTCTCTATGACTTCCTGAAGCATTGCCTTCTCTTCACCGTGTATCTTTCTTCACTGTCTATCTTTCCCTCCCTTGATTGTCAAGTTATGTTGCATATTAATAAAAGTATAAATAGTCATCCTTATCATGTAATTCAATACCTCCTAAAAAGACAAAATTGTTTTCAGAATATCCATGTAAATCAAGTATTATGATTCTTCCATTAAAACTAGAGAAGTAGCTTCCATGGAAAAACTTTGACATGCATGAATTAGGGATTATAGAATATAATTATGGATAATTATGAATTGTGATGCATGCATTATGGATTATAGATGCTTGCATTGGCTTCAGGCTTAACTATTGCTTTCATTTTAATATTCAGATATAATGTGGATCAAGACTATCCTAAAACATTTGTAAGAAAGGTGTTAGCACCATCATTACAATACTTTACCTCCACGGATTTACTCAACGAATATACATTAAAACCTTAATCAAAGGGATGGCGTTGGGTGTATTAGTATGTTGATTTGTTATTAAATATGATCGAGAACAAGAACACCTTAATATGTTGCAAGGAAATGAGACTTAAATGCCATCGATAGTTTTGCAGTTTTATTAAAATAAAAAAATAAACTAAAAGAAAAAGAAAAAAGTGATATGAAATCCCTGGCTGGGTTGGAATGGAATGCACGGAACAAGATATGAATATGTAGTTTCCAAATATGAAAAAAACCATTGATAAAGTTTCAAATGGATCCAACCATACCAGCTAGAAATATCTGTTCATGCCTTTCAAGGTCAATGATGTGTTTTCCTTTTACATTACAGGTGTTCCAAAACCTCATCTACTTCTATATACGTAAGAATAGTTTCAATTGTTTCGATTTACACATTTATTTCACTCACTACAGGTTCCTATAGCTCTCCCTCTCCTAGAGGCCAATGATATATCCTTATAACTATTTCATTTTTTTCATGATGGTGACATTCGAACTAAACAATAGATACTTTATCCATGCACAATAGAAACAATGGACATGAAATTATAATTTTGATAAAAAAAAAAAAAAAAATTGTTTTTCTTCCATAAAATTTTTTTAGATTGTTGTAAAACATTATTTAGTTAAGGTTTCCTTGAAATTTGTATGGAAAATTTAATCAAAGAAATGTTTTAAAAAATCAAATACTAATTCAATAATTATTTTTAATTAATAATAATAATAATACAAATACCTATATAAAAAGAAAAACAAAATTGTTTATACAAGGAATTGCAAAATTTTATTCCAATTTCATATACATTTTATAGACATATATTTATTATAATATGATTTAATAATAGATAATAAAATAAATAATAATATCAAAAGTGAAGATAAAGGAAAAGTGTGTATATAATTTAATTATAATAATTTTTAACAAGGATTTGAGTAACAACGAATAAATGTTTTCAATTTTTACCTAGTGAACCATATATATATTGATGGCAAAAAAAAAAACATGTGTATGAGAAAGGCATTATGGTTAAGGCAAGGGAGTGCTTACTAATGAGAACATTCAAGCAATAGTGAAACCTGCTATTAAAATAAATTAAATAGATTAATAAGAGGAATTATATATATATGGTGTATGGCCTTGTGTAGTTGTTTAGTTACCCTATTATGGAAATAATGTGGCATCAAGAGTACAATTCCATCATGTCACAATAAAAAAACCCACTTAAACCCCAATTCATGTCCTTAATCAAAATCCAATATGAAAATAAATTACATTCAACCCCAGTCAACATAAGAGTGGGTCCCATGAGGAATTTCAATACATTCAAAGCATTACCAAAGTACATGGCATTGTGAGCAACACAACAACTATAAGTGAAACATTATGTAACCCCTTCAATCTAGAGTGTGGAATCTAATTCTTAGGGTGTGGAATAGAGAACTCAAAGTGCACATTATAATTAAATTCCAAGTTGATATGTTTTAAGCTTAGGGTGATCATATTGAAACAAATCTTGTAACACAAAAAATAATTTGTTGATTTGGGAAACATTGTGTGATGTATGACTTAGGGGTCGTCCTCCACCTTTTAAGTGAGTGGAATGCCTTAAAAAACTTAATTTCAAATGAAAACATAGTCATAAGCATGGTATGTATTGATCATAAGGGATAATCTAACCTTATTAAAGAATGAAGGACACACCATTGTTACAATAAAGATATTGACCACTTAGAAGTTAGCAAGAGGTTCTTTTTGTGGGGCGGGGGTGGTCAATGAATTTTAAACTCTCCATAATATTAATGATTATGAGCCACAACTAATGATGTGTTCTGTGCTTAATTCTTCTAAATTATATGATGTGTGCATGAGAATATCTATGAATTTTCTAGTGATATTTACTCTCTTGAGTGGGAAAGTCTTGACCCTAAAGAAAGTGTAGTGCCAAGTTTAGCATAGTGGTAGTTATGGATTATCTTTAATCAATTATCTAGGTTATTTCACGATGATATGGTATATTGTAAGTGGGCCTATGTTGTGAACCTAGAACATGAGTTTAGAATGATAAATGAAATATTGTGAAAAAATGTTTATTTATATCATAATGTCTAATGGGGTATATTAACGAGTTTCTACCAATCAATGTGATGTTAAGTCAACTCTTGATTAATTGTTGAATTACTTGATCATACCATAGTAGTGGAGCTCATGTATATCTTGTGAAGGGTTAGTAACATTAGTAAGATGAGTGATAAGTGCCTTCGTTAATGTTGACTGAATAAGAAAAAGGAATGAAAGGGGTATCCCTTAGAAATAGGGAAGCACTTTCACCCATAAATTTATTTGGTAGTAGGAATTCCAATGGAGTGTCATGGATTATTATGCATAATTCCCTTGTAAGAGGGGTGAGTTTTATAAATTGGAGCTCGAACATCTTGAAATTCATTAATAAGTATATCAACTACTTTCTCACTAAGAACCTGGTTTTTCCCTATGAAGAAACTTTTAAAAATAAATAAGTAATAATATAGATGACTGTGAGGACATCAAATGACAATCGATTAGCAATATCTTAGTTAGTGTTCCTAAGAATGGAAAACTATAGAATGCCAATCTCATGAGTAATGGCATATGTATTGTCAAGCTAGAGCGATAATCAAAGTCAATAATGATTGTTTATAATTATCAAGATATCCTAGGTGGGATTGTATGTATGAGTTAATGAAATTATAATCGCTGAGGAGAAAAGGGTTATAACTAGTGGTCAAATGAGTAAATTATACATTAATTATGGGGGTCCTATATGGAACTTAGGAAGAACAAATATATAAGAGAAGCATGCATTTTCATTAATTTAATTACCAGTGGTATAAAATAGAGTCAGGACATAGTAAGGTGCCTACTAAATAGGGCTAGTCACATTCAAAATATTAATAGAATCAACATGTTTTAATCAAGTAAAGGTCCAATGGAACTTGTATAACACAAGGTTTGTTATCATAGAAGACACATAGAAATTGTGTCATGAATTTTTCCTTATATTGAGAATGACCATAACTTTGGAACGAAGTTTCTTGAAGGGTGGGTATATGTAATGCCCCATATTTTGACCTTAAACAGATAGAACTTTGATTGTACTCATCATAGTATTTCATTGTTTAGGAACTATTTGGACTTAGTTATATTGATATAGACATTTGAGATGTGTATATCTAGACCTATTTTATGTGTTGCATAATGTTATTTTATTGTTATATGTTCATAAGGATGATAGTTATGAGAATTGTTCAAACATACAAATTTAAATGTGAAATTTTAATACAATGGATACCAGTGTAACATTATGTTGTGGATGTATAATAGATATGAGACATGCTGTAAATAAGAATACATTTCTTAATTGAATGTCAATACAAATATGGATGATCGTATGAAATCTGTGATGTTTCTGTATGGATATGAGTATTGGTGAACTAAGTTGTAGGTTGACAAGCTATGTAATAACCAAATGACTGTAGTGTTTACGTAACTTGGATGTCGTAGACATCCAAAATATAGTGTATGATATAAGTTGTACTTATGATTTAATTTATGGTTTCAAATATTTCTATGATCTGTGGTAAGTGTGGTTTTGACAGGATGCACAACTTGCCCAGAGTGGTTATTTGATGATGTGACTCTAAGAACAATAGTTTCACAATATGGCTTGATGTAGGGTGTTGACCCTAGTTTTGTAAGGAGAGGTGGAGGTATTTCCCATCGTTTATCCTCTGAAACCTAGAGTTGTGGAAAGGTTGTGTGAAGTCACGCTCCCCTAGACATGTGATGGTGACTACTAGTTTCCAATTTGGGAAGCTTGGTCGATATGTATGATACTTCCGCTTACGAGTTCTATATGGAGTTAGGTCAATATAGTTGACGCTCCAGCTTAGTCCAACAGTGGAAAGGATAGGATGGAATATGGAAGTAGGTTAGGAAGGAAGGATGCTTCGATTTTAGTTGAGAATATTGATTGGGGATTAGATATTCCACTATTGTTTACTCACTTGGTTCCTACGATTTTTAAAACCCTCTTTTGATTTCCTATTGATATTTTAAGTGTGATAATGAGTTATTGATGAATTGGTGTAACTTTGTTCGTTAACATTATTAAATGATGCATTACTTGACCTGTTGTCCTACATGTCTTGGTGTGATCATATAGGAACTATGCACTAGAGGCAATGGTTTTTTATCGTTAGTACATGCATGAGATATGTGTCTGCTAGCTATGCACACATACCCTACACCTATACACTAGTACAATTAATTAATGTATTAATTATTAAAGTAGATTATTAACTATTTAATTGAATGTTTATTGATTATGTAAATTATATTGCATAAAAAATATCTAGAAACATTAAATACCTTCTTTGACTTTGATTGATGGTTGGTAGGATGAATTAAATGAGCATGGTGGGTTGTCATGTACATTTTGGGGAAAATTGTCAAATTGCATTTATTAGCTAGCATGAGAAGAAAGACTTTGCATTTTATTTATTGTTGTTTAATGCAAGTCATTTATATTTTAGTTTTATTTTAATCTTTTCCCAAAAATATGGATAAGGGAGGTTGATGGATAATAATGGGGGTGGTTGAGGAGACTTGGGGAAGGGTGTATGGAAACTTGATAAATAGGGAGGAGAAGTGGTGAAGAAGGGAGGATTGGGAGGTTTGAGAATGATGAGAGATTGTGAAATTCTTGGAAGATATAATTCTTCTGATAGTCTTCTTAGAGAATATGTGCTTTGTTGTTCTTGGAGTCACAGGCATGGAGGGCCAAGAAATCGAAAAGTTTCTTGGATCTAGGAAGTTGGCTAGGCTCCTAGTTGGTTGGAAGGATTCTATTTTTTCCCTCTAAGTAAGTGGGAAAATAAAATGGGGAAAGAATGATTCGAAGCACCTTCTTACTACTGATAGGACTACATTGCAAATGGTCATCTTCAATAGACTAGGGAGGAGGTATTTCACTTGGTGTATTTTTTTATGCTTCTATTTAAATATTTTAATCGTAAAGTTAACTTCTTATTTATCTCATCCTCTTATCTAGATTCATACATTTGGATTCAGATTTGGAATATTTATCATTGCAAAAATTGTAAAAGGGTTGTAAATATGTAGTAGGTTATTTCATGTATGAAAGAAAAAAAAATTGTTTACAGTAGATGCATGTGTTTGAGTTAGCAAATATTATTTCGTAGCATCCCATGGAGAGATGTTATATTTGGTATCTGAGCATGTGTTGAAAACTAGGACACTAAGGGCCAAGCAATGACAAATGTGTGCAACAAGTATTTAACAATTGAACGACCCTAAGAAATCCCTGAACTTCTCTAGAAGTATCATCCCCAAAATTTAGCCATAATGCATGTAGTGAATTATACACCTCCAATGTTTTGCTTGATATTGAATTGATAAGTGCAATATTATAGGTAATTTCAAGGCCTATAGAAAAAGAGAGTTTCAAATCTCAATTTTTCTAATGAATTTCATGCCATTATTATTTCAAACATTTTGTGTTCAATCATTTCTCTATGGCTTCTTGAAGCATTGCCTTCTCTTCACTGTGTATCTTTCTTTACTTCCTATCTTTCCCTGCCTTGATTGTCAAGTTATGTTTCATATTAATAAAAGTCTAAATAGTCATCCTTATCATGTAATTCAGTACCTCCTAAAAAGACAAAATAGTTTTCACAATATCAATGTAAATCAAGTATTCTGATTCTTCAATTAGAAATGGAGAAGTAGCTTCCATGGAAAAACTTTGACATGCATGAATTAGGGATTATAGAAGATAAATATGGATAAATATGAATTGTGATGCATGCATCAGGGATTGTAGATGCTTGCATCGACTTCAGGCTTAGTTATTGATTTCATTTTAATATTTAGATCTAATGTGGATCAAGACTATCCTAAAACATTTGTAAGAAAGGTTTTAGCACCATCATTACAATACCCCTTTACCTCTGCGGATTTACACAATGAATAGACCTTAAAACCTTGATCAAAGGAATGACGTTGGGTGTATTAGTATGTCGATTTGTTATTAAAGATGATTAAGAACAAGAAAACCTCAATATGTTGCAAGGAAATGAGACTTAAAGGCCATTGATAGTTTTGCAATTTTATTAAAATAAAAAAATAAACAAAAATAAAAAGAAATAAAGTAAAAAGTGATGACAAATTGGAATAAATATTGTGAATCATGTATCAAATAGAAGTTTTTGGAGGATTCTATCAACATTCGTATTTAGGTTCATTATGAGGAACACACCCATAATTGATAATGAACCATAGAAACAAACTTTCAACCTTTCCAAATAAACCAGTATTCAGAACCTTAAAGAAGTGATGGTAACACATTCCTTGACGGATCATTTGGATTTTTTTCACACCAATTTTTGTTATAGGACATTCAATACTAAATCCAAACCATAAGATTTCCAAATTTAAACAATATAGAACATCTACAAATCGTCTTTACGCAATCCATAATCCCTATATTTTATTGATTGATTGAGGAAGTGGATCTCTCAAGAGGCTTATTTGATCGGTTTTTTTTCTTTGCGACATCGCATGAAAGTATGGGGACAAGGTTCACTGCTACAGAATGCCCAATAGTCATTAACTTTACGAAGGGTTTTCCTTACCTATCTATTTCTTTCTCGATAGGGATCTTTCTTTAGGGAGAGCCACGTTCCGTGTTGCTATTCCTTTCCCAGTCTCCTTGCCTTAGGATCTAAGTAGTTATTCAAGATCATGCAAAAGTTCTACCATACTTGATCTGGTTCATGGTGTAATTATGACAAGAATTGACGAGTAGGGGGTGTAAGACGGAACCTATGTATGCCACTAAGACCTACATACATAACACACTTCCTCGTTCTTGTTCGGACTCACTGTTTCTATCATTCACAGTCAGGTAGGGAAGAATCATGGATCCAAAATTTCATATACAAATAGGGCATGCAATACCTATCCCATGCAAGATGTTTCCTCTCCCATTCTTCTTTCATAACAAAAAAAAATCCAGTGAATAGGCCAACTTTAAAGAGTATGCATAGGGGGTCAATGGGGGATTGGAGTGGTTTCAACTGAGAAGAAAAGGAGATCATACAAAATCCCTAGTTGGGAGTTCAAAGTTTATATATAAGCGAGTTGGAACCATTTGAAACAAAAAATAAATATACATGAAGAAGAAAACCCATGAGTGATTTCCCACTTTTTGTTCAGTGTTTCAAGTATCAATGGGTGGAAAAGGGGTGAGCTACAAAACCTACATTTATTTTTGAAAAAGAACAAGATAGAAGTTGCATTGAGCCATTTCAATGAGTTCATACAGTTGAAAATGGAGATAATAATTTTCAGGATGAGATTTTATGCTAGGGTGATAAAATGAGGAACGTTTTCTTTGGAAGAGATATAACGATTTCAAGAAGAAAAATAAAACAAGCATACTCATTTATCAGCCAAGCAAAACTATTTCATAAACTATTATTGCAAAAAACAATGCATTTGATGGGTACGAGCTAGAATACCCATATCATTCCTTAACGCATTAAATATTTCCAAAAAACTAGTATCCTAGTTACCACAACTACCAAGTCAAGCTCCAGAACCAGAGTGTTACTCAACCAACATGAAATCAAAATGAAATTCCAAAAACCACAGCATAGAGTAACATATCTCAATGAGTATATGTTTGAGTCTCATGCATTGAATGCATGGGGCATCACGTTCCTAAAAAATTACTAGCAAATCAACTTTTTAATCCACCTCATACTTCCACTATCCACCATAACAAATCACAGATCAAGAATACGTCAAGTATGCCAGTGATACCATGTTGTATTATCATGTCAACAACCACATAAACTTTCTAGCTCAAACGATGACTCAAACTTCACATCGAACCTTGATATCCAATATATCATTTAAAACCACATTCAATGCAAATAGTGGACGTGATGTATACAAATATTCCAATATGAGTAATGAAATGCAGGGTTCAAGCGATGACAATCACTAAATAGTATCGATGTCAAATTCATATAATATACCATACACAATTTGCATTGAAAAACTTCCTCCCTTTAATTGTAATGCACCACCTTTTCATATGTAAAACCAACACTTCTTTTATGTATGCAGTGGCCTTTAGAGATATACAAAGTCTTTCATACATGTTAAACTATATCATTATACCTCATTTCAATGAAATGATTCTGCATAAATGAACTTTCCCTTTCTATTTAGGTATATCATGTAATTAGAACTCAACCCTTGTGATACATGCTTGTTGAGAGACAACAATTATAAGTAAAAGAAAACCCTTTAATGCCTCATAATATTCATGTATAAGTATCAACATAATTTTATGAGTGGAAAGTGTGCAAGATAGAGGATCTTTTGAATTTTTATGAGCGGAAACTTTTTCCTTCATGTGCAACCAAATTGACATTAAAACTCATAATTAGATGAAGAGGGAAACATTATCACTGCATAATGCAAATGAGACCATTTCAGTAGAAATGTAATGTTCAATCTTGGGGATAATTGAAATTAAACATCCTTTCTTTCTCCCTAGGGGTTCCCACCTATAGTTATATTTATCATATCATAGATAATAAAAAAATGTAAATTATGCCTTGCTACTATTTGTAGGTTGGTGGCTAGTTTGCGAGTTTGTGAGTCAATGCCTTTTATGGTAGAAAATGAAATACACCAATGATCCAGGATAACCCAACAAACAAAGCCATTATTAGGCCATAATGTTTGAGAGAAATGGAAGAGAGGATTGTAAAAATAAAGAAAAAATTAAATACTGCATAGGATAGATAGAAAAGTTATGCAAACAAGGGTAGAAGACTTAAGGAATTTAAAGTGGGCAAGCGTGTGTTTTTGAAAGTGAAGGAAAAAATGAGTTCATTGAAATTAGGAAGTTTCCCAAAGTTGGCAGTGAGATATTGTGGTCCATTTGAATTCATAGAGAGGACAGGCCATGTTACATACATGCTTGCATTTCCTGCATCCATGAGAGTTCATAATGTGTTTCATGTGTCTTTTCTTAAGGAGTATGTTCATGATCCCAACCATGTGATTGAATGAACTATGATTTAGGTGGAGCACGAAGGGGACTTCAGGTGGTGCTTGTGTGCATACTAGACCAGAAAGTCAAATTTCTCAGGAACCAAACCATTGTCCAAGTAAATATTTAATGGACTTGCTACTATGCTAAAGATGCCACTTGGGAGCATGAAGAGGCAATGCAGGAAGAGTACCCACAACATTTTCCAAATTCCGAGGAATCTAAATGTACATTTGTACATATGTGTACAAAGACTCCATTTTGGTGAAGTTAAAGTTCTTGGAGCCACGACTCTAAAACTTCATGTTCGACCTATGCTAGTGTTGTCCATAAGGGAAGCAAGATATCCCAAGGGACTATGGTGCAAAGAAGGGGGTACACTTCCCCGTGTTGCGCAAGTTGAGGGGAATGATAGATTGCTAGCTAGAATTGTTGCATGAGCCATTAAATTGTGGAATTATTAAGTATTGTGATGTAATAATTTATGTGTGTATACATGTACACCTATATGGTGATGTTCACTAAAGATGGTGTAAATTGTAGGCGGGTGGGATTATAACACTCTAGTTTTGATCTCTAATGTAGCATTGTACAATTGTAAACATTATGAATTATCATGGGCCAAGCGATGTAATATGTAAACATTGTACATGCAAAATAATAAAATGAAATACGACATTGGTTGTAGAAAAGTAAGGACAAGAGTACATTATTGTAGAAAAGTAAGGACAAGAGTAAGGGGGCTATGATTCCACAAGAGAGGGGCTCTTAATTTTTGGGTTTTGAGAAGTTTTCATATGCCTTGAGTCTTAAGCCATTCTTATTAATTAGTTTTTCATTTATCCATTTATCACTTTGACCTATTAAGAAATCAAGTCATTCAATTCATGTAAGAGGTTGAGTGAGGAAGTCATCCCAGTTAATTATGAAAAAAGGGTTTGAGTATAAGCATCCTTTGGGGGAAAAGTAAGTGTCAAGAAAGCATGAAAAAAGAAGAAAAAAATTCGAGTAGGAAAACAAGACAATTTTTACGGTGAGTATTGGATGAGAAAAACTAGAGATGAGTTTTGTAGAAGAGTGGCCAACCATAGTGGGCATTGAAGACAAATTGCTAAATCTGGAAATTACGCTGAAAATAATGTGCTTATGCCTATGAGTGACTTTATGTTGAGAGAATTACCCAAGAGAAAGTGAGCTTGTTGTGCGATCACTCATGTTGCAGCTAGATTTCCTTGAGCCCTCAGTCAAGAGATTCTTGTCCAGTCTATGATAGAGCCTTGGAGGGGGTGGATATTTCCTAAGGGACTGTAGTGTAGAGAAGGAAATATCATCCCTTAGGTTGTGCATGCTAATGGGGAAGAGAGTTGAGAGATTGTAATTTTTGTAGGAGTCCTTTAATTGTGTCCTTAGTGCACATTTGAGTTGTCATAGTGGATTGCAGACACCCATAGGAGCTTATTTTTCATGTGGATTCATAGCCCCATCTCAGGGGTGAATTTCTATTGAGAGAATTGGAGTAGCAAAGTCTATGGTTGGGTGGAAATTCTCTTGTCTACAATCGATTGTGTAAGTCATTTTTAAAAGATAAATGTTCTAATCACTATGTTATTTACAGTTTTAATGTTATGATTGAATGGTGCATTTACTATGTATTTCGTATACATGAATGTTGTGTATGTGTTTAATTTTTGTTGTGTGTGTTTAATTGTTGTTGTTCATGTTTAAATCAATTTCATTCATGAGGCTAATTATTAATGATATTTGCACAAGTGTATATCTCATGTTGTTAATATTTCCGCATTTAAATCGAATGATAATTGATTTCACAGTAACATGGCCCAGCCAAAAAGTTGGGCATGTTACAAAATGGTATCAGAGAAAAATTTTGTAGTAGCATGCCTCCATGAGGATATAGGGACATTACAAGAGAGTGTCAAGTTGGGTACCAAATAAAAAAAGAGGTTCTAACTAGAGTATCCCATGATGGGTAGGCACTACCAAACAAGAGATTTTTGTGCATCAGATAGGAAGAGTTAATGCCACAACTTGGATGGGTTCAACCCAAAGGAATAATGGAAACAAACAATTAGCCTAACAATGAAAATATGAAAAGCAAGAATCCATCACTATATACCATTGAACATGAGTGTTACCTCAAAAGTTGAGAATGGCGATGAAGAAAACACCATATTTCTATCTCATTAGTCCTAAAACAATGTCAACAAACTTTATCAAAAGGTTAAAGAAGTGATAACATAGAACAAATATGAAATTGATGGAACAAAGGTGCGTAAAAAATTGTTTTTATGACCAAAATAGGAGTAAAAATGGCTTCTGATAGGTGAAAAAATGTTTTTTTTACCATTTTACTATGCAATTGAGACCTTTTGGAGAAAATACAAACAACCCCTAAAACTTCCAATGAAAATTCTAGGAGCATCTACCATTGCATTTGTGAGCCTTCTGGACCATGCAAACCATCATCTCATTCTGTTTCTTTTCATTGGTTCAACTTTTAATTATAGTGATTTTTGTATAGTTTCCAACCCTTTTTTGAAGCATGTGCGCTTATTACAAGATTTAACATGCTACAATGACAAGTAGATATCCCTCCTCATGAATGTTGTTGGCCAAACCCATGAGCACTCACGATTTATATTAATAACGGTTGAGCGCATGTTGAAAAAGGGGCTAAAATAAAAATACAAAAGGTGTCATTTACTCTATATTGCTAAATGTGTCTCGTAGAGCCTGTTGCCATGATTGAATGGAAGGTGATCCAGATTTTATGAGCAGAATGAAATGAATACATATTATTAACAGGTGCTTAACAAAAAATAATAGAGATACAATAAAACTGGTTTTCTATTCAATAACGAAATACGATGAAAACTGTAAAATGCAGCGGAAACAAGCTTGTTGGAATGGTGGCAGCTTATCTCTAAGAAGAGATGTGATGGATGCGCTCATTCGCAAGAAGATGATTACAATGAGGCTCTGAAGGAATTTTTACAATAATAAGGAATTTCAAAAACCCTAGACATTCAAAAACCTAATCCTAGGAGATGAAGTGCCAAAAGTCATGTGGGTCCCCTTCAGGTAAGTTAGTGCATCAACTTCCTGGGGTCGTAACTTTTGCATACGATCTCTATTTTAGGTGTATGATAGCCCATTGGAAAGGTATCATCGAGGAGATTCATTTTAGGAACAATATCATAGGAACTTCCATATTGCAAACCCTTTTTCCCAAAAAACATTGTTTAGGGCCTCAAAACAGCTCCGAAAGTGAAAACTGCTAAAAATAGTAAATTACCAAAATTGCTAGAAAACTATTTTGAGCTAGTTGGAAAAGGTGGGTGGCCACCAATATCCATCTGGATCAATCCTCCCTCCTTAGGAAGCAATGTTCTCCATTGCGTTGAGGTCCCCCACCAGATGAGGAAATTTCTGCTGAATTTGGCCCCGGGTGAGCCAATTGCCTTGGTGCAGGAGCTGCCCTGCTTTGACGACTCGATAAAGTTGGATCCTTTGTTGTCGAGTGCCCTTGATTTGTGTGTCCACAATATGATAATTGGATTCCTGTTGTATTCAATCGAGTTTGAGCTTTGTTGGTGGCAGTTGTTCTGCTACTTCGAAGGTGTTCAATAATGGTGGAAAATAAGGGTGAAGGAGATCCACGTTGAACACTGGATCTAGACCAAGGAAAGGAGGAATGTTGAGATAAAAAGAATTATCCCCCGTGGCCTTGGTGATAGTGTACAGACCATAATAGAGTGGGCAAATCTTTTGATGGGGTCTTGTAAGGCGTTCTTTCTGCAAGTGTAACCAAACTTTGTTGCCCACCTGAAACTTATGTGGCACCCGATGTTGATCATGGCCTTTTTTGTACTTTTCATTGGATTTTTGTAGGATATCCTGAACCTATTAGAGGATGTGCTGGATCCGCTCAATGAACCGGGTGGCTTTGTCAGCTTCAGTTGGAGCAGGAGATGAGTCGATCAAGGTGATCGCAAGGGGAAGTGCAACATCTATAGGACCCAATGGTTGGAATCCCAACCCCACCTGAAAGGAGTTGTGGTCGGTTGATCTATGCAAGGATCGATTGTAGCTATGTTGGACATAGGGAAGGCTCTCTTCCCATGTGCGAGGGTACTTTGAATTATACATGAGAAGGATATGCACAATCATTCGATTTACAACCTCGGTTTGGCCATCTATCTGGGGGTAGAAGGCCATGGATTTGGTGAGCCTGGTGTCCAGTAGTGACCAGAGGCTCGACCAAAATGTGCTGAGAAATTGACTATCCCGATCTGAGATAATGGTTTGTGGGATTCCAAAATGTACCCAGACTCGTTCAAAGAAGAGCTTAGCAATGGCCTCTGCTGTGATGCTCTTCTTCCAGGCAACCAGAATCACCATCTTAGAAAAGCAATCAACAACCACA
>SNQJ01S0027011.1:24689-42905 GCA_010110895.2 Picea sitchensis | reverse complement strand
CTCTTGCAATATCTCTAAATATTTATGTGTTATATCTCCGCTCTCATTTCGTGCCGAAAATAATCCGGATCAATATTCCTCCATTGTTGGTCGAGTTGAACAAGAAGAAGGTGTTTTTATTTGTTGTTGTCATCTGTTTATAGTTCTGATAAAATTAGAGGTTGGGTTGACGTCATACACAGGAGCTATATATTCAGCTTAGGGCGCACTGCTATGAGGAGACTGTGAACTGAATTCTAGTGGTTGGAAATCACCATAAGAAGGCAGCATATCGACTTTATTGTTGCTGATATAACTCTATCCCACCACCTAATCATAGACATTTCAAAGGACATCTACAGAGCTTGCATTCCAGGTTCTTCTATTTTATATTTGATGTGTATTGTTGCTATTGTTACAAGGGTATTCTCAATCATTGAATTAATAAAGTGAAACAATAACTTGGACTGTGTTAACATTTATTTTGGGGTTCATAGAATATTTAAATCATCATATATTCTCTGGTATTACAAACCCATACAAACTACTTGTTATATCATCCAAACTACCAAATATATTGTTGTCATAAATTGTCACTGAACTGTTTGACAAAATCTGCCAACCAAATTGTGAGCGAAAAATTGTATAACCCAAGCAAGGAATATTACAGTGGTATTAGAGCATGTTCCTCTACAGCTGTGGGCTCTAAAGGGCATTTGTAATCATATTTATGAGACAAGAAGACGAGCAGAACATTACCTATCGGAGATGTAGGGGAAGAACCCCAAATCTCCCTGGGTGGGAAGAAGAAGAAGAGGTTAGAGAAGAAGGGACAGGAGAGGCAGTGCCATCTATCACACCTAAGGGCAAAGGAACTATGGGGGAAGAAGATGATACCAAAATCAACAGTTTGTTCAATATCTTGAATGACTTGGCCAAGGGTCAAAAGGCCATGATAGACCTGATGGGGCAGTTTGCGAAGAATTTTTTGGAGGGTGTTAGGTAGCTAGAGAGGTAGTAGGGGGGCCCAGAGGGCCCATAGTGATAATAGTGGAGGTCATTCAATGTAAGGTGGACTAGGTCCACTATATATTATTAAACCGGCGCACTATAGTAGTTAGATATAATAAATGTAAGAGGGACTTCTTAGAAGGTTCTACTTCTAGAAGATTCCTCCTCCTAGAATGTTCTTAGGTGATGGTAGCACTATATAAAGAGGTTCAAGCAATGTAATGGGACATGAAGAGAGAAGTATTGTATTTGGGCGGTAGCTCAATAGGAGGAATCTCCCCCTCGAGAGAACAAGTGAACAGGAGAGGATCCCTTCCATAATACAGGATCCATTGTATGGTGTTCCCTAAGGGTTTGATATAATAAAGAAGATTTTGCATATTGTTCTTGTATATATATTGTGGTGCTTTGTATGATGTGGGTTCTTAACAATTGGTATCGGAGAAGAAAAAAGAGGGCTCACGACATTCCAGACAATTTTGGTATATTTCTGTGCAAAATTTTCAAAAAGCGGAGTTGTAGATCTGAGTTCCTCTCGAGAAAAACACTTAATTTGAAAAAAAAAATCAAGCTTGGAGTCAGAAAAATCAAAGATATTGAGGGTTTAAAATGCTGGTACGGGGGTTTTCCTAGAATGGCGTTTTTTTATTTCTGTAGCATTTTGGAGGCTAGATTTGCCCAAATAAATTACAGAATCTGAGTTCTTCTCAAAATTTCACTTAATTTCAAAAAAAAAAATTGAAAAAAAACCTAAAAAACTGTTGAAGTGAAGTTATGAGCATTTAACTTGGCCGGTTTTAGGGTTTTTTCCGGAAAAAGCAGCGATTTTCTACGAAACTTAGTGGGTCTATTTTTGGTTTTTCCATGACGGTTGAGGATTGAAAGAGTTTTGAGATTTCAGATGGCTATTTCTTCTCAAAACCAAAAAGAAATTCTTGAATCATTCAAAGCCCAATTGTTTCACACATTGGATGTGATTGGTCCATTTGCACATGGCCTCCTGAACTGACCCTCACAAATAGTCTCCATGAGATGGCCTCAATGATAGTTTTCGTAGTATTCAAGATTCATTGAATAACATACAGGAGAGATTTCTTATGGAGAGCCTCGAGGGTATGAATATAATCAAAGAGGAAATATATATGTTTGGTATGATTTTGAGATGATTGTGTTGATTGAGTATGGAAGTTGTCATTTATGGGATGACAACCACTTCCTATTTTTTTGATGACTCCACTCCACCTTATATAGAAAGAAATCAATGTCCCACATCGGGGAGCTAGTTACGGCGTTGATCTGCATATTCTCGGTGTTATTATTCCTCAGTGCACTCACGACCCTTTTTCCACTATGTGGATGGATCTTCTTATTTGGATCCACATGATAGGTGTCAATCTTTGGGTATGTTGGAGTTAGTTGTGGGTTCCAAAATCTTCTACGAAGAGTTCACATGAGAACTTGGACACTTGGGACCAGACTTCAATGGTGGTTGGACTACTTGACATGGTGGATTTCCTTTCTACATGGGACTTTGGTTCTTAGTCTTCTTAGTTCACGGTCCACAATTATCCATGGGACCACGGTATATGGTTGTACATCAAGCGTTGGAACAAGCAGCTTTCATAAAGAGGGAGATGGAATGTTAGGTAGGCTAGAGAGAGGGTAGTAGGGGGGCAGGAAGACCCATGGTGATATGGTGATTGTTCAGTATAGGAGGTGCTAGGGTCCACTATATTATTAAATAAGGCCACTATAATAGTTAAGTCATAATAAATGTAAAAGGACTTCTTAGAAGGTTCTACTTCTAGAGATTCCTCCTCCTGAGAATGTTCTTAGGTGATGGTAGCACTATATAAAGGGGTCCAAGCAATGTAATGGGACATGAAGAAGTATTGTATTTGGAGCGGTAGCTCAATAGGAGGATACTCCCTCGAAGAGAACTAGAAGTGAACATGAGAGAATCCCTTCCATAATAGGATCCATTGTATGGTGTTTTCCTAGGGTTTGATATAATAAAGTGGTGTTTCTATATTGTTCTTTTATATTTGTTGTGGTGCTTTCTATATTCAGTCTTTGAAGTTCTTAACAGAGGGCACAATGAAGCAAAACCATAATTGTAATGGGGGTTTAAACAATGGAGAAGGAATCCACTCACACACTACCATGCAAATCCACCCCCAATTGTACACCAAATCCCCGGACTCACTATGCCTTAATTTTTGGGGAATGAGGCCGTTGGTCCATTGATGCAGGTTGATCGGGATGAGCCCTATAGGGCATATTTAGAGGAGTAGAAGAGACTAGGAGATTATTTCCACTCAGCCATGTTCTTCGCAGAGTTCTGTGATATGAAGAGCAGAAACCAACCGTAAGGGCCATGATACACAATTTTGAGTTGTAGCTTACCATTGGGAGGTCAGTATTCCCAATTTTGACAGGGGCTCTAAATGATCAAGCTGAATGTAGGCCGAAGCTCGACACTTACTTCTAGTTGCACCAGATGACAAAGACAAATGCCATTAAATTGGCCACCTTGCACTTGGATGGTGAGGCCCATGGTGGTAGCATAGGTTTGATCTTTGAGACATGTCGAGGTTACCTCCTACTTGGACTTCACACAGAAACTCATCAAGAGATTTGACAGGAAGGACCCTGAGCTTCACTTCAAAGAGTTGGCTTAGCTCAAGCAGACAAGTAGCCCAGAGGCTTATATATCTGAGTTTCAGAGGATGTGATTGATGGTTTCAGACATTTCAGAGGGTCATCTAGTGATGTTGTTTGTTGAGGGGATAATGGAGCCTCTAAGGAGATGGGTCAAGTCCTACAAGACTACCTCTTTACATGATGTAGTTAGAGCTCGTGACATGTAGGATGTAGTACCTAAAAGTCGATTTCCACCAAAACCCACTTACACTTTGGGGATAAGGACATCGAGACCACCTGGAAGAGATTAGATTGACAAACTAAGCTGGATGAAATTTTGAGAGAAATTGAGGAAAAAGAAGTTGTGTTTCAACTGTCAGGGGCCATGGGCACCAGGGCACATATGCACTGGAAAGGATAGAATGGGCAAGGACCGTACATTGAGGTATACTATGGCGTGTGATGATGAGGGGTGGGGAGGTGGAAGCTGAGCCGCAGGACTAGGGACATCCAACATCAAGAGAAGAGTCTTCACAGGCTGGGGCTAAGGGCCCGATCATGGCCTCGATGTCAGTATTTCCTAGGTATCATACCTTCAAGGTCATAGGTGTCTTACAAGGGCATAAGGTGACCATATTGATAGATGGGGGAGCATCCCACAACTTCGTTGAGAGTAACATGGTTGAGAGGAGAGGAATCCCGACAGAGGAATTCGATGGGTTCAAAGTAGTCATACCAGGAGGCCACCAAATGGGTTGCACCAAGTGGATTCCCAAACTCACAATAACCATGGGAAACTACTCAATGAAGGATGATTTCTTTGTGGTGGACATACCAAACATAAATGTAGTGTTCGGCGTTCAATGGCTTTACTCTATTGGGAGATACACCGATGATGAGAGGACCATGGAGATGGAGTTCACAGGACCAAATGGAAATAAATTGGTCCTACGATCCATGCACCAGTACCCACCAAAGATTGTGTCATTGCACAACATGGAGGTAGTTATGAGTCATGGTGATATAGAGTGGGATTTAGAGTGTTTTATTTATGACAGAGATCCACCAGACCGTTTGCAGCAGATTCTAGAGGACTTACAAGTATTACTCCATAAACATCATAAAATATTTATTGACATTCCTCCTAGAATTCCACCTGATATAAGTTTTGAGCATATCATAGAGCTGGGAGAGGAGGGTTCAAGCAGTTATCACAAACATCCTAAAGTTTACAAGGAAGAGATTGAAAAAAACCATTAAACAATTGTTGAAATTGGGCCACATCCTCCCTAGTTCCAACCCATTTTCCTCTTCCGTTGTCTTAGTCAAGAAAGGACGGTATTTTTGTGGATGTAGTGACTATAGGGCCCCTAAACAAGAGAACAATCAAGGTCCGGTGCCCATACAGGATTGATGAATTAATGGATGAGCTTCGAGGAGCCAAATTTCTCTCGAAGATCTTATTGATCAGGGTATCACCAAATCAATGTACAAGAGCAGGACGTACCCAATATAGCCTTTAGATTCCACTATGGTCATTATGGGTTTCTAGTCATGCCATTCGGGCTAACTAATTCCCATGCCACTTTCCAATTGTGCATGAATCATGTGTTCAATAAGCGGTTGCAGAAACTTATGTTAGTCTTCTTTGATGACATCCTCATATCTGACAAAACATGGGAGGACCATTTGTGACATCTGGATGAAGTACTTGGTATTATAGAGTCGTCGAGTTATGTGAAGGAAACCAAATTAATGGTGGTATGACAAATATTCTCTACATGGGGCACATGATTGGGAAGAATGGGATACAGGTGCACCAAGAAAATGGTGATGCGTTGATGGCCTCCTAGAATGTGTAGTGAAAGTTTCCTTAGCAGATCTTTGCACTTTCTGGAAATTTGTTAAAGAGTTCTCAAAGTGAAACCTTTCCAGCGGCCGATCTCGCAAAGGGGCTTTCATTTGGATAGAAAAGGCTCAGGAGACATTAGAAAATGAAGAAGGTGATGAGCTCATGCCTTGTTTTAGCACTCCCGAATTTCACTCAACCCTTTGTCTCGGAGTGTGATGCTTGGTAGTGGTATAGGATTTGTATTGAGTGCAAAGCGGTCACCCATGAAGCGTTTGAGAGTTGCAAACTCTGAGAGTATGAGCGATATTACTCCATATATGACAAAGAAATGCTATCCATAATGCATGGTTGACGATTCAGTACTTGGTGGGGAATAGGTTCAAGGTAAAGACCGATCACAATAGCTCGAGGTTCCTCATGGAGCAAAAGGAGTTGAGCAAGTGGTAAAAAAAAAGGTCAGTAAAATCCAAGTCTACGATTTGAAATTGAGTATGTGAAAGGCAAAATAATGTGGTTGTTGATGCCCTATCGAGGATACCTACTCTCTCTCTCTCTCTCTCTCTCTCTCTCTCTCCCTTAGAGATAAGGCAAAAATAATGTGGTTGTCGATGTCAATCTTTTCTCGAGATAAGCCGCCACCATTCCGGTAAGCTTGTTCATTGCCTTTTCTGATTTCAGCTTATTTCCCTTATTGAATAGAAAACTAGTTTCTTTGTATTTTGTTATTTTTGTGTTAAGCATCTTTTAATATCTCTGTATTCATTTCATTCGACTCATAAAATATGGATCAAAGGGTTTGTCAAAGAATCAACACAATAAACATAGGGTATTGGGAACAATCGATCATGCACTTCGTCTTTAAAACATAACAATTGTAGTGACAACAACTACCATTGATTATGCACCCCTAAATATTCCACTTTACCTTGGAACTTGAAACCTTTCCCTCAAATAAAGACTCAACATGCCAGAAAGAAATGCATTTTTTTTTTTTATTAATTTTGATATAATGAGAGGGGCCTTAAAAAGACAATCTCATTTTCAAGGATTAAATAAGGGATATTCCCGGTATACCTTTTATGTAAATTAAATGTGATGTCAATTCCTACATTGACAAGAATCAACAATGTTCATAACACATGAATTCAAGTGGGGATTCACAAGACAAGGTGTCTAAGCTTCTTTAGTAAGCTTTCATTAAGTGGCACATAAAATAATGCACATGCCAATATGGTGGTAGGATATTTATCTAGGTATAAGTTATGTGATGGATTTAATGTTATGGAATGGTACATCATGGAAGCATACATCATATCATGGAACAGATAAGAGCCAACTAGAACAAATATGATTTTAGTCTTCAGATACCAAAGGCAAGTATTGTGTGATGAACCAATGCTCATTGACCAACCAAGTATTGGAAGTGAGGACAATGATAAGTTATTGAAAATCTCCTTCTTTAGACATTTTATAAATTTTTTTCCTTCATAAATGATTTTTAAAATTACATTTTAAAGGGAGTTTTTGATTTACCCTTCTAGAAAAGGTTTGAACCCCTTGGAAGAGATAAAAATGATTCAATTTTGATCATTGTAAGAGATGTTGTAAGGGATCCAATGATAGATTTATCATAAGTGTGAATGAAAATCTTGGAATTGGCCATGTACAAGTCTGAGATCCAGCCAAAATTCTGCTCCTTGAAGGATGAATGTGACCACGTAAGGGAGAATTGGCCTTGTTCTTAGCGAGTAAAGAAGAACCCATGCAACCTAGATAGCTCAATGATAAAGAATCTTTTGATTAGAATCCAATTTGAATCTTCTATTCAACTTTGTACCACATACATCGCTTCTTCCTTCTTCTCTTCCTCTTTTCACCATGTTGCTTAGAATATTTAAACAATTACCTACTGTTGTTTTTGTTTCTTCCACGTTGGGGCATGAGGGGAGAATACGAGTTAGAAATTCATCGATCTATCTATGCAGTCTACAGCGCCAGGATTTTCCTTCCCGAACCCATTCATCCAGAAGAAACATAATAGCGATTTGAAACCAATCACTCCGTCCATTGAAGGCAAACGGGAAACTGCATGGGAACATAAGGGAGAGCACCGGGGACCCAATATTACACCGCCAATGCCAATGCCAAGGCGATTCAACAACAATTAATTTTGTTTAACTAGGATTGCAGAGCTCTTCACAATATTCTTTTCACCAACACTCTTTTGCCTCTTCCTATGCTTTCTTTTGCAGAATTCTTCATCTTCCTATGCTTTCTTGGAACAAATCCACGATATAAGTGGCTTCTTTGTCAACAACGCACTTAATTTACAATTCAAACTTTGGAAATTTTGGTCAAACAAAGAATTGATACTTGCAGTATTTGCTTGTAAGAGATGTTGTAAGGGATCCAATGATGGATTTATCATAAGTGTGAATGAAAATCTTGGAATTGGCCATGTACAAGTGTCAGATCCAGCCAAAATTCTGCTCCTTGAAGGATGAATGTGACCCCGGAAGGGAGAATTGGCCTTGTCTTAGCGAGTAAAGCAGAACCCATGCAACCTAGATAGCTCAATGACAAATACTCTTTTGATTAGAATCCAATTTGAATCTTCTATTCAACTTTGCATGCCACTGACTGCGCTTCTTCACTTTCTTCTCTCCCTATTTTCACCATGTTGCTTAGAATATTTAAAAAATTTCACCATGTTGCTTAGAATATTTAAAAAATTACCTACTGCTGTTTTTGTTTCTTCCACGTTGGGAGGCATGAGGGCGAATACAAGTTCGAAATTCATCGATCTATGTATGCAGTCTACAGCGCCAGGATTTTCCTTCCCGAACCCATTCATCCAGAAGAACAGAATAGCGATCCGAAACCAATCACTCCGTCCATTGAAGGCAAACGGGAAACTGCATGGGAACACAAGGGAGAGCACCGAGGACCCAATATTACACCGCCAATGCCAAGGCGATTCAACAACAATTAAGTTTGTTTAAATAGGATTGCAGAGCTCTTGACAATGTTCTTTTCACCAACACTCTTTTGCCTCCAGGCTTTCTTGGAACAAATCCACGATATAAGCGGATTCTTTGTCAACAACACACGTAATTCACAATTCAAACTTTAGAAAATTTGGTCAAACAAAGAATTGATACTCGTAGTATTTGCGTAAAAAATCATGGTAGATATTAACATTAAACAACGCTTTGGTTGAGTTGAACAACTGGTGTATATGTGAGCTTACAAAGGAGTAACAAATGGCATTTTCTCCATCAATTCAATGGCAAGCAACATACAACCGATATTCATCCACAACAATCTTCTTCATAATCACATAAATTAAAACTTCTCATCATCACAACCTTGCACAATAATGCTAATCAAGAGCAGTGAATTAGATTGCTTTAGCAAGAAGCACATACTCTATAGAGAAGATCCATTCTACCTTAATAGCAAATAAGCTTTAGATTTTCATATCTGGAATTTGAATACCATAGCTTGGATACCAATATGAGCAAATTTAACAAAAAAAACTACTCACACAAATTGTACCCATAGGATCACATATATGCTTTGAACATTACATTGAAATATTTCTCACAACACCAACCTTTTTGACCTCTAAGTCATCAAAATTATGGAGATTTTGGAATGCTTCTCTTAAGGAGTAGGATAACTCGGGAGCAATCTTCCCTCTCGAGTGTCCTTACTCCGGCAGATCCTCCAATGTCGATGGTTCAATGCCCATCCCGCGTCATGCATCCTCCATCCTGCATCAGAGTAGGCTAACTCTGGAGCAATCTTCCCTCTCGAGTGTCCTTACAACGATAGGTCCTCCGACACCGGTGGTTCGATGCCCATCCCGTGTCATGTATTCTCCATCTCGCATCCACATCCCTACAGAAAGTACGACTTCTGACTTGTTATCTCCTCCGCCGTCATCAAGGATCTCTCCCCCTCCTCGATAATGTACATCTGAAATTTAATTTATTTCAGTAGGTGGCGATGGGATTTCCATGCACGATGTAGCTACCACCCTTAATGCAGAGTTCAGTGGGAACATTTGAATGAGGGAGGAAGTATGGATGACCTGCGTTTCGTGCTTGGGGGTTTATACATTTGACATTTTTTGGATTTGAGTGTGAAATTTGATGCAGATTAATTGGATGTGCTCGTGTTGTGTTGAATCATTCGGCAGGATCGCTTCTCGCGTGTATGTATTCTGCTTACTTGTTCTTTCTTTTGCCTTTAAAGGAGGATTAGTCTGTAAATTTACTCAAAATGTTTATGCGGAGTTGATCTTTATTATGCTCGTTTAACCCTGTGACAACATTTAAAGATTACTTCCTATGTAAATGTTTCCGGATACTTGTAAAGATTACTTCCTATTGAATTGTTTCCGAATACTTGTTTAAAGAGTACTTCTGCTTGGATTTTATGTTCCATTTAAATTAAACGGAATATTTTATTTTACAGTTGATGTGCTCGATATTGTTTAAGTGATTATGTATTGGATGCAAATTTAGACGGATATTGAAGCTTTCGACACGTATTTGAGTGAATCTTTCTTTTTCTGAGCAAAATCCACTTTCACGGAGCATACCTCAATATTTTTTTAGCTTCATTTTGACGTTCGAGGTTCGAATCTTATGTGTTTGAAAAATCAACTTTAAAATCCTCGTATCTTTGCAATTTATATGTCACTATTGCCCCCCTAGGTGCATATTTGGCTGCATATGGAAGTCGACCTTACTGAAAAGCTTCTCTATGCCTTACTGAAGTCAGCCTTACTTATCCCCCTTTACTCCTCTAAATTAAACCATGGGTGCTAGCCCCTTTTCCCCAAATAGAATGGCATATGACCTAAGGCTAGAACCGATCGCTTAACTAAAAGGCGATATTCAGAGCTCTAGGACTTCGACACTCCATGTCCATTCACCAACGCAACACTCCAATCTCCCGGAGTGGTTACCGACCGAATTAGGTCATAAAGTGTCTATGACTGGTAGTTGTGGGTCTCACCCTATCCTTCCACTTCTTGTCCTTTCAATTGCCATATCTAACGATTGATGCGAGTTCTCCTTATTCCACGATCTACGATGGATATCTACTTCGGGACTCTGTGCTTCGGGAAATTCCATGACTCCAACACACGATATCTTCCGGACAGTCGAACACCGAATTGATGAAGGGATCAGAGATCAATGACCCACGCTGCACTACCGATCTACGACTAAGATTCGCTCCGGGACTTAGGAACTTCAGGGCTTCGACCACTGTGCAACGACTACCTCTGAAATATCTCGGGTAACCGAAGTGCCTAAGGGATTAAAATTCAATGGCCCACGCTGCACTGCCAATATACGACTTAGATTAATTTAGGACTCTGGGATTCAAGGGTTTTCTCCTCTTGGCAACACAAGGACCATTTTTTCTCGAAGTGTCAAATTGCCGATTCGTGAGATCTACGACTCACATTCCTTGTGCTCAGATCCAACGGTTAGGATATGATCTCCTTTGTTGGCAGTCATTTACCTGTTATCGTGGGATTCATCGCCTTGTTAAACCTTGATGCACTTCTTGGTCGTGAAGTAACACGAATCGTAGATATGAGGATATTTAGGATCTCCCCTAACCATTAGATCTACGTCGTGGTCAATCCGACATTGACAATTCCGGGAGACAAAGGGTGTGAAACAGTTGGAATCTCCAAACGCCGAACTCACAAAATAACACGAGCCGTAGATTTGAGGATATTCAGGATATCCCCTGACCGTTGGATCTACGTCGTGGTCAATCTGACGTTGACCACTCCGGGAGAAAAAAGGGTGTTAAACGGGCAGAACCCCCGAATGTCGAACTCACAAAGTGACGAGGACTGTTGATTTAAGGATACTTCGGGATATCTATTTTGACCGTTGGATATAGACCATGGTCAATCCGACGCTGACCACTTTGGGAGTAAAAAGGAAACTAAACAACAAAACCCATGAATGCCGAAGTCACAAAGCGACAAGGACCGTCAATTCGAGGATACTTCAAGATCTCTCTTTTGACCATTGGATCTAGACCGTGGTAAGTCCATCACTGACCACTTCGAG
Source organism: Picea sitchensis (assembly GCA_010110895.2). Lineage (NCBI taxonomy): Eukaryota > Viridiplantae > Streptophyta > Pinopsida > Pinales > Pinaceae > Picea > Picea sitchensis. The sequence continues at coordinate 31,313 of SNQJ01S0027011.1, read as the reverse complement.
AGTAAAAAGGAAACTAAAAAGCAAAACCCCCGAATGCTGAAGTTGCGAAGAGAAAAAGGCCGTAGATCTAAGGATCCACGTGGACCTATCTCGACCACTGGATAGAGGATATTGGAAGGTAGGTTGGAGGGAGTTCGGGACTTCGGAGCTCCGGGAAATTCTGCTGGTAGGAGAAGCAGGATGTTCTTGGAGACTGAGAGCCTGGAGTGACGTGGCATGCCGACGTCACCTAGGGTGACGTGGGCCCATATTATGTGTGCCATGTGTCATCCCAATTCATTCTTTTCACAGACCTTATGTGCCAAATGGAATTTGACACGTGTCACTCATCGATTGGGCCATGTGTCATCTCCATATTTTTCCACATGTCACCCTCTCGTGCGTAGTTTCTTGACCTAATGGCTAATGGGACCCTGGGAGTTTGGGAGTTCAAAAATCAGAGAGGCTTAGGATGTTATAACATATGCTCCAATTGGGCCGAAGGCCGGAGCTACGTGGCAGGACCTCGAGGCTTCGAGATAGTTGGGATACCGAGACACTATGGTTAAAGTGGTCGAAGGCCTCGATCCACTGGTTTCTATCTCGTCATTCAATGCACAACCACGTGTAAGTGTGGACCCTACGGGAGTCTGGGACATTGGAGAAATAAAAAAAATAAGTAAAAAGGGCCAAAGGCCTGGAAAAATCTCCCGCTTCCCCATGTTATAATGTTTTAAACATAAGAAATTAAATGATCGGGACCCTCTTGTTGGAATACTGAGAGGGGGGGTGAATCAATATTACCCTTTTTCAACAATTAGCAATTACTTTTATATTTTGTTAATTACCACAATAAATCAACAATGGACTTGATGTAAAATCAGTTATATAAATATAATTAATAGGATTTACAAGGTTTTTATGAAGAATAGTGAAGGACACCAATCCTTTTTAGAGCACCAACTCTAGGAGACACAAATCCCCTTCTTCAGGGAACCAACCCTAGGAAGCACCAACTCCCTTGCATTTAGGGCATGAACCCTAGGAAGCACCAACTCCCTTATATTTAGGGTACCAACCCTAGGAAGAACCAACTCCCTTGTCTTTAGGGCACCAACCCCAAGAAGCACCAACTCCCTTGTCTTTAGGGCACAAACCCTAGGAAGAACCAACTCCCTTAAATTACACTCTACTTCGTAAAGAATATGAATCCTTTCGTGCTCCTCCCTTCCACCCTCACTTCATAAGAATCACCAGTTCTTCTTCTTGGACTCTGCTTCTGTTTTGATCTTCCGATCTGGACTGTAGAGACACATCTTCTTCATTGTTCTTCCTTACTTATATAGTCTCCCAACTGGTGTGAGCTATGAAGAATTGTGTCCCTTTGTTTGGACCATCACACCTCTTCATTTAGATTAACAATAATAATGTTTGTTTTTCTTCATTATTATTCAAATATTATCATGAAGGATTTTCAAATTAGTGAGAGTGATTTTCATAAATCGATCACTGATATGGATCGATTTCATTTTTAACTCGATCCCATGCCTCTTTATTTCATTCTCAATTTTCGTTGATCAGATCTAAGATTTTTGGTTAGCTCTCCAATGCATAACATGTATTGAGTTACTTAAGATAAATCAGGACAAAGTCCAGATCCTATCTGGTTTAACGTTCCTTCTTGACCGAGATAAATTTCTCATTTTGTGTGTTAAATTTCACATAGAAACTCTTCGGAACCTATATTCCATACGACCATACGTGGTGACCAGGAGCTAATCCAAATGAGTGCTTAATCACTTATCAAGATCAACGATCACGTATTAATTGCACGTTGAGATGGATGACTATCATTACTTTGTAACTTCGTCCTTCAGGACTTCCATCCTTTGCAATCATTCAACCTTCCGGAGTGCATTTCACCGAAATGCGTATATTATATCAAATGGTCGTGTTTTATTTTCATGATGAATGGTTCTCGTTCACTTCAGAACTTCGGCGTTTCGGGACTCCGGTCTTTGTAGTCTTCCAACTCCTCCGTAGAAAATTCCGCTCAAGTTCGTATCAACACTTCCCTGCTTAATAACCTTCACATGTTCCAGAGCTAGGACCGTGGGCTTAGGCACAAAGGAGATCCCACTCTTCAGGTATTCATCTATTCATGACTCCAGGACTTCGGGATACTCAAACTGTGAAGTAGTTCAATCCCTCAAGAGTTTTACCTACCAAATAAGTGATAGAATGGCGGTGACCGCTTACTGTCGGTTAACACCTCCGTTTACACTATCCTTCCACTAGATTAATCCAATGGCTACGACTTAATAAAACATTGAGATGAATGGCCATGATTATATCGGAGTTTAGACTTGCGCGAGGGATAAATCTTCTTCTAACCTCCGAACCATAAACCGTCTATCCACACTTCATACACACATCATTTCGGAGCTTGGAAGGGTGGTTTCCAAACCGCTTTGGTTGAGTTTTGAAATAGAATATACTCATTGATCTGTATCTCGGATTGACGACTACGAATGACTCTTGCCCTCATCCTTTACCCATGCTTAATCAACGGTCAAGAATGATTTTGGCCTTCGGCGCTTCAGGAAGTTGCTGGTGGTAGAAACTGGTTTTCCTCGAAGGAAATACTCCCAGAGTGACATAGCTTGCTAATGTCATTGCTAATGTGGCACTTGACGAGTGGCTGCCACGTGTCACTTAGATTCATGACTTATGCATACCTAAAATGTCAATTGGACCTTGACACTTTTCATCATTTGATTGCACCATGTGTCCTTGCCGATGTGGTCTTGTTGATGTGGACTATGATGAAGTGGGCTCTTAATGTGTGTGCTACGTGTCTTAATTCGTGACTTCGAAGCTCTAGCCTTCGGGTGAACTCATATGTTTTGCACCCTTTTTCGCCAAAGTGGCCAGTGCCGAAGTTGACCACCATTGGACCTATCTAACCTCATCCAATGGTCACTATGCATTGGCTAGATATGATGGCCCTCATTCACTTCGATACTTCAGCCTTCAAGTAAACTTACCTGTTCTTGGCTTCTTTTCGCTGTAGTGGTCAACGCCAGAGTTGAACACCTTTTGATCTGACGGTTCAACTTTTCCATTCTAGATCAACGGTTGATGGTAGTTCGTTTAATCTGAGACTCCGAGATATTTATGGCTTACACTGTCCTTCCACTAAACTTGATCGGATGGTCAAGAATTCATCCGATGTCCCTCCTTGATCTAACGACTGGCGGAGTTTCGTGATTTCGTTCCTTTGCCTTATCTCCAATGTCCTGAAACTTCATCAACGAACACAATTCCTCCTAACCTCTTTGGATTTATACTTGGATTCCAACTGAACCAAGATCGTTGATCTATTTTTTTTGGTCAGCGATTGATGATTGTCATATTCCCCAACTGTAACAGAGTTTCCTCATAGTTCTGAGGGTGTCTTCTTTAGTTGATCTGTTGGGAATTCGATCCCAATAACACTTTTTTAAGGTACTCCTTTTCCTGAGCTTTTTTGCATGCTATGATCTCATGCAATCTAATACATTGCCTCTCCTGAGCTTTTAGGTAGATGCCTATGCACCTCATGTTATGTCTTCTGCGCAACTTACTACGTTATTTCTCCTGATCTTTTAGGATCTCAAAGACATATAATGATAATACCATATTGATATTCTTGACATCAATTCCATAATAAACATTGATCATTTTGGCCCTCTTTGAAAGCAATGCCAACACCATAACACCATGTCCAACACCTCTCTGGAACTTTGACGTTTAAGAGAATTGAGTTTATTCACAAATTCATGACGAGGAACTTTCGCCGAAGTCTGGATACTTAGGAGTTAACTAATATTAATAACCCTAAGTTCCCTTGGAGATTTATTAAGGAGTGGGATTTCACTATGTTAATGATTAATTAACTTAGTAGGCCTATAGGAGCTAGACAAATGTCAACTCCTGTTTGGGAGATTCTTCATACACTATGATGATGTGGAGTTGTAGGTGACAGGGAGCCACGTGGGTGCCACATGGTTGTGAGAAACTCTAGTAAATGAAGGCTTAAAGAACTTTGAAGGGACATAACTTGCAATCCAAAATGCATATCTGGACAAATTTATAGTCGTTGGAAAACCCTTGTCGAACCGAAGACAATGGGACCCTAGTTACATGGGTTTAAAGTGATTGAGAAAAGTGAAATTTTGATGTCCCATCCCTTAAAAAGGTACTTTAGGGGTCGGGTGTGTTACACTTTGTGACCTAGCTTAACATATATATTCACAGTTTTACAATAATTAATGTATTTTATTTTAATTTATATTTATATTTTGTATGTGACGTTTTTCTATTTGTTCATTAATGTCTATTTACGTAGACCTTGTTGGTTCATTAAAGTTGATGTACATATTATACCAATATAGTCTTTCTTTGACTATTTATTTTTTCTAATAAAATGATTTGATTTCTAACATTATTATTCTATATATTCACTTACAGGTAATTTATAAAATGGAGGAATATAACCAAGAGTGGGATGTTATTACTATTGGTTCGAAAGAAGTATTTTATTGTCTTGTTGGTGATTGTTGTGGGGTATTGACTCGTTCAAAACTAAGTGGATTAAATTACCATCGTGATAAGATTCATGGTCTCCCTGCAATTCCTCCATGTCCAAGAGGATGAGAAAGAGATGAAAATGTCAAACACCCTCAAAAATCACCATGCATAATTAAAACACAAAATAGTAAGATACAATATGATGTTGATGCAAGGATGCATCATGCACGTCTCCAGGCCCATAGAAGATTTGTCAATGAAGAAATTCTTTAAGCAGTGAGTATTTGTTAACATATTTATTTTTGAATGTCTAAAATTTTGGTTACATAAATGTATATTGAATAAATCCATTCAATAATTCCTTTGTGCAGTCTGTTTCTACAATTGATGCTTCAAAACAAAAAATTGAAGAAAAAATGCACAAATGAGAGGAAAGTTTACCTCGTAGACGTAAGGATACTATGACACGCATTGATATTTCACTAAAATGGCAGGAAGGGACAAGTATTTATGAGGATTTATGGAATGAGGTACTAGATGTACATAGTCATATAGTAAGATTTGGACAAAATACTAATAACAACAATTACACAGTTGAGTATTTTATTCTCAACTTTTTATAACATATAGTTATTTTCAAGAATTTTAAAACTATATGTTGTTTATTTTAACTATAAAATGTATACTGATTTTACTTTGTTATTCATATAAATATTCTCATAGATATATCCACATAGTTTGGTTGGTGAACGTATGTTGTGTAATTTAGAAATCCAACAAAATTCGTGTTCTCAACCATTGCATTCACCTGGGATTCATGGAGTTTTTGGGGAAGTAAGCTACTTTTCATTGCAACCTACTATAGAACAAAATTTTGATTTAATTTATTGTAGATACTAGGATGACATGCCAATTAATAGATATTCAATTTTTTTAATAATATGTAATTACATTTTACATATTCTATATATATTGTGCATCGGTTATCTTTTGAACCATTGCAAATGTTTCAATCCCCAGAACAAGATAAAAGGTAGAAAGATAATACATCTCCACAAAGTTTGCAACATGCAATAGTTCGTGAGAAGTCAACCCAACCATTACGATGTTCTCCTCGACTTCGAGGAAGTTCAAGAGAAGTAACTAAAGTACGCCATATACCCTAGCTCGTAATAGCATTAACATATAGTTTAATAGATTCTAGAATGACATGGATTCATAATGCATTTTCACTTAGTTGTTTTCACTTAGATTTAGTTTTAGATATATATTGAGTGTTATTTATTATTTCTGATATGTATTGTAGATGCCACTTCTTGTACCATTACAGTCTTCTCCAACCCAAAAACAAGAACATAATAATCAAAAGAACATGAATACAAGTGACGAGACATTGGACTCTTCTCCTTGTGCAGTATCACAAAATAAGGTAGGTTCATATGAAATTATAGGCTATTGTAAGAATTGACCAATTACATGTTTAACATTATCTTTTGAATAAACAAATAAATTATTTATTAACTTTATAGGTGAAAAAACGAGTGAAAATGACAAAAATCACACCAAATGACTTGAAAGTTTAAGGGTGCAAGTCTCGCAAGAAATACATAGAGCATATATGCTCAACTAGTATTGCAGTCACTAAACCCACTAGATTGGCAACTTTGAAGTCCAAATTAGTGCACCATTAAAACTTCTTGATGGGTGTGGCATTTGATGTTTTACAGTGTAATTTTCTTTTTCTCAAGGATGGCAATATTTAATAATTATGTGTAAATTAAATTACTTCATTAACTTTGTTCATTTGAAGTATAGTTACATTATGGATATGGATAGTAAGGAATTAAAATTGTATACTTCATACTCATTGTGCTTCCCTGTAAGTATGGTTGCTAGTAATGAAATATGTAATGTAGGTTATACCATATAACATTGGGTTTGCTTGGTTTATTTTCTTGGACTTGGCAGGTTAATAGAGTTATAGACAAGTTTGGAAAAAGATGAATAATAGAGATACCAATGAATATTTTAAATGGTTTTAATTTGGGTATGGGTACATTTTGGCTTCCATAA